>JAMZAV010015466.1:0-12836 GCA_024449915.1 Sweltsa coloradensis | reverse complement strand
AATCAAAGAGATGGAAAAAAAATTTTTCAAATTTTTTTGATTTTAGTTTATTGAATTTAAAGTACATCACTCTACTGTTTGGATACGTTATCTGACATGTCTTTTATGTGCTGGGGAAACGGGGAGACCAGTGAATGTACGCATAGGAGAACATCAACGTAATATTAAGAAATATAGTGATAGTACGTCGTCATTATTGGTTCAACATGCCAGAGAGACTATGCATGAATATAAGTGGGAGGAGGTGAAATGCATCATGCGTGAGGAAGATATGTGGAAAAGGAAGATTAAAGAGGCAGCAGTGATGCGATGTGTGAGTGATCCGATAAGTCAACCAAGTTTTGAACTGAGCGCCATGTGGATTTCGACCTTCGAGAAAGACGTCGAGAGGTCGATTGCAGCAGCTCGACTCATGACGGAGATAAGGGAGCAGTCCAAGGAGGGAACCAGTCGGTATCAACCTGATGATGGGTGAGGAAGTTTCACCCGAAAATTCGTTTTTAAGTAAGTAGTGGCCTCGGTCATAAGTTTTTAAGTTACGTTTTATATTGTTCCGGGCCAATAAGCTCTTTTATAGAACAGGTTGACAATTTCACGCAGGAACATTCAACATTAAATGAAAGCTTAAAGTGACAAAAAATTGAACAAGTTAAGGACAATTCAAAGTTCAGTGCCGATAATTCCGTTGTTCCAGAATCCGTTTCACAAATAAGAAAAAAAAAATATTTGAGTAATACGCTACACCGTGAAGGGATAAGTTTACAATCATTCAGGGGGCTTCACTCAAATGAATTTTTAAATATAATTTAGCACCGTTTTGACACATTCAAAATTTTGCACGAATATAAACTTGGCATTCACTGCTTGGAGGAACATTATTGGTATCGGAATCATTGTTTTGAAACTTACAATGATTTCCGACAAGTTTTCTTAGATACATTTTGGTGTAGTGACCAACAAGCTCAGCTTATTCGTCAAGTTTATGATGGTAATGGTCATTTGGACAGTTTCAGGAATAAAAGCAATAAGCATTGCTGCTTACCTACGTTAAGCGTGTAATGAAATAGATAAAAGTTTTTGCCGGAATCAATCCCAACACAAACTCTCAGCAAACTTATGATCAAACACTTGCTATATAAAGTATAGGCCTACGTATTTTAATGATACAACAACAGTAAACTGATGATAGCCTCTCTCGTGCCTAGAGAAACTTGATCATGGACAAGACAGCAATCACAGAAAAAATAAACATTTAACCTGGGTAATCAACATGGCAATATGCCATCTCAAATCAGCAAACATAAACAAGTTTTGGAAATGGGGAGCGTGGCTTTTTGCATGATAAAACCAATTTTACAGTCACTCAAAGAATTTATACAGGAATCTAGACAGGAAATTTAGAAATTAACAAAACTGTAGGCCTTAATTCTCAGCTTGCTAAAATTGATAACAATCGCGCATAACAAAAATATTGAACTGATTGTATCTTATCTAAAAGTAACATTTAGTTTTAGCCTACATAGTTTCACCTTTCCAAATTTTTGCGACGCTTATCACTAAATTCTGAACAATGCAATTGTTGCTATAGCAAAAAACGATCAAAATTTAGTCGAAGTGGGCATTTCACCTATTAAACATAAATTAGATGTAAGAAGTTTGCTTTCCCCCCACCCCCCTATTACACTGATGACACTTGGTGGATGATCAGCTATTCCCAAAAATTAAACCACACCAATTCCAATCAAACAGCCTGAAAAAATCAATGACTCTGCTTTTCCATTGTCAAGCACCCCCACCAAAAAGTAATATTTATGAGTATGACCATAAGAGGTCGGAATTTACATTACATCTCACGGACAAAGTGTTCCGATGAGAAACAGAGATTAATTGGAGGGGGGGATAAAACTTAAATATTCTTTTATGTGAAGGACACTTTCGTCACATTCATCGATCATTTCATTACACATCTGTACGACCACATTCACTTATTGTCAATTCTTTGATTTGATACACACACACACGGGATGAGAAACAGATTAGGCCTACAGAGATTGCTCAAAATCCTACCCTTCCTGACACTTTTTACCTGACACCATGTAATCACTTAGTGAAATCTATGTAAACTATCTATGTATCGTACCTTCACTATTCTTGTTCAAAGATTGAAAATTATAATTTTTTATGTTTTAAATCTTGGTGTGGGTGTTTACTGCTGTGTGTATGCTATGTACAGTTGAAATAAAACAGAAAATTATTTTTCACAATTTTTGTAAAATTTATTAAAATTGTTATTTCCCATTTTTGACGGAGCACCTGAATAGCGCCGAAAGAAACAACGACGAATCGATCGTGTGAAGTGTACTTGTGAAGTTCCACCTAACCTTTTTAGCTCCTTACCCGATCGATTCGGCGTTTCCATTCGGCGCTGTCCAGCGCCCCGCCCCCTTTTTGTACACATCCAACATCCAAGAAAAATATTGTTAAAATATTGCATCAATATTTTTTGTGTCCATAGATTGTTAACGTCAAATATCTATAGGCAGTATAAACAATGTTGGTTGTTAATATTTAAGTGGAACGTTGTATGACAATCTTTCCTTGTCAAATTCCGGGACGTTCGGATAGCTAAACAATGTTTGCTAGATGTAATTTTAGGATCTCGGATATTGACCGGATATTTCAAATGTTCGATGCAAATATTGTCAGCACATTGAACAAATATCAAATGTTGTATGGGTATGTACGCCAAGGATATGGTGCTACATGGCGCCAAATCAATCCTGATCCGCTGCTGTCTGGGCCAGGAACAGGTGAGGCTCCTCTTTGTACCCGCAAAAACTTGCCTCTACACAGCTGTTTATACCATCGCTCATCAACTTAGAAAGGAAAAAGCTGTTGCTTCAAGATTTGATTGGATATTGCTTTACGTCTCATATTTATGCAACTTGGCTAATCGAGACGAAGGGAGGGACGTAAGGGATGACGCGGGGGGACAAGGGGGACAGGCCTGTGCTGGTTAGAACCAGCCACAAGCATATTGGGAGGGCAGGGGTTCCCCCACGTCGTGGTCGTCTCCGTCTGTGTCATCATCCGTCCGTGTTGTCTTTGTCGTCGCCGTCGGGGAGGTAGTCAAAGGGAAGGGGTCCCCAACGACGACCCAGAGCTCGCCATTAGTTTCAGGGAGTGAAACTCCCCTATTCACGGGCCAAACCGCGAGAAGGTGTCGAGTTGGAAATTGAAGGCCCAAGGGTCTTCCATGCCTTCTCTGGCTGCGATACCGTGTCCTTCTTTGCGTCCAGGGGCAAGCGCTCGGCGCGGGATGCGTAGACAGACGATACCACTGCAGCTTTTCGGTACTTGTCCATTCCCTGCGAGGTGCCCAGTGACTTTATCTTAAACGCTCTTGAACGCTACGTCGTACGACTGGTTGGTGTTTTACTGAATGAAAATGGAGACTTGGTTTATATGGGAAGAAATCTGTTTGAGTTTAGTAATATAATTCCATCCTTGAATGTGGGGTGGGCGAAACTGTGATTTTATTTATTTAACACTGTAAGAGGGCAACACGGATATTTCACGATCAAACATATAGTTAGGTCATTATCATGAGTTCCGTGACCACTTTTTGGCAAGGATGGTTAGACTATTAATTTGACTACTATGGACAATTTAGAAAAAAAATTTGGATTGGATATTGCTTTACGTCTCATATTTATGCAACTTGGCTAATCGAGACGAAGGGAGGGACGTAAGGGATGACGCGGGGGGACAAGAGGTGGACAGGCCTGTGCTGGTCAGAACCAGCCACAAGCATATGGGGTGGGCAGGGGTTCCCCCACGTCGTGGTCGTCTTCGTCTGTGTCATCATCCGTCCTTGTTGTCTTTGTCGTCGCCGTCGGGGATGTAGTCAAAGGGAAGGGGTTCCCCGACGACGACCCAGAGCTCGCACATTAGTTTCAGGGAGATAAACTCCCCTAATCACGGGCCAAACCACGAGAAGGTTGCGAGTTGGAATTTGATGGCCCCATTAAGAAAAAAAAAATTAAAAAAAAAAAATTATAAGCCCCCATGTCCCTCCCAAAAATCCCGGCAATTTTTACCAGAGGCCAAAATCCAATATGGCTGCCGGGCACATTCTTGAAAAATTAAATTTTGAACCAGAGCCAGTAGAATCAAGTACAAAGGCATTTTTTCTTGTAAAAAGACCACAAAGATTCAGAATATGACGTTAATTTGACGTTACGATATCATTTTGACTCATTAATCCAAAGTGGCCGCCATCCAGTCTAGCAAACGTTTTACGTTTGTACTTAAGCAAGTACACCCACAAGAATCTCTTGCTGTAAAGTACCATTTAACCATGAGATGGTTTTCAGTTAATTTTCTATTACAACGTTAATATAAACCAAATTTATATGAAGTCACAAATTGTCTTTTCGTTGAAAATTAAAGTTATTTTACCACTGTAACGTGGTAGGACTCCGGTCGCTCGCTCGATCTTCACAGGAAATCAGGAAATCCGTCCGATAACCATAACGAATTTAGGAAGAGCAGAATAATCTCAAGAGATTGGTCAGTCAGGTGGATGAACATTTCATTGTGGAGCTTGTCTTCGCCCGCGGCAGTTTTCCTTAAGGAGTTGATGGCAGTGCGCAATTCCCAAAACGTAAAAGGCCGATTGTAAATTTCAGTATTGTCGGAAGCAAATGAAAGCCGTTGTTGTTCGCTTCTTCGTTTCCGTTGAAGAAAGACTGCATCATAGCGAGCGTTGCTGCTTACCGAAGCAAAGTGACTGGCAATCACCGACCCTACGTCATGCGGTGAAGTAACAAGCACCCCATTGTCCAGGATGGCCGGAATAGAAGACATTGGGCGTCCGCAAATAGACTTAATCTTCTTCCACACTGTGCTGGAATTTGTATTATGGGTAATAGTGGAGACGTAGTCCCTCCACGAATTCTTCTTACTCTGTTTAATGATATAACAGGCCTTGGCCTTCAGGCGTTTGAAGGCTATCAAGTTCTCAGAAGTAGGGTATGTATTGAATTGTCTGTAAGCTTTTTTTCGGGCTTTTATTGCGTCAGCGCATTCTTGGTTCCACCATGGAACAGGTTGGTGACACTGTTTACCGGCAGTCAATGGTATGGCAACGGATGCTGCATCGAGTAAACATTGGCAAACTTCAGCCAGAAGTTCGTTGGAATCACGAAAACGAGTGAAGTCTACTTTTTGCAATGCAGACTCACTCAGGTCTTGATATTTGCCCCAATCAGCTTGATGTAATTTCCATCGTTGTTCTGGGCGGAACACTGGTCGGTTGTTTGCGAAATGTATCTCAAGTGGAAAGTGGTCACTACCGTGAAGATCATCCAACGTTTTTAACTCCAAGTCCAGGGACAGGATGGGTGTGCACATCACAAGATCTATTGCCGATAAGGTTTCAGTGTAAGAAGTGAAATGTGTTAACTGGTCCGAATTTAAGAGGGAAACGTTTGCGTTCTGTACGAAATCTGCCACACATCGCCTCTACGGTCTGATGTCGTTGAGCCCCAGTCTGCATGGTGAGGCATTAAAATCGCCAGCCAATATAAACGTCTCGGCAGTTGAGCAATTACTGCTTCCATATCACCTCTAGTAAAGTTGAAAGATGGCGGTATGTATATAGAGCAAAAAGTGATAGGGAGTTGTCAGATGTGCTGTAACTGCAATAACTTGAAGACGAGAATTAATATTAACATGATTGGCATGCACAGAGTCATGTACCATAATGGCGACACCCCCCTGTGCACGGTCACCACCAGTGAAATCGAGACGGTATATTGTGTAGTGTTTGAATTTTGGATTGTCAGTGAGTTCAAAGAGAGTTTCCTGAAGTAGAATGACTTTAGGTTGTCTGTCTCTAACAATAATCTGCAGTTCTTCTCGGTTTGTGTAGAAACCTCGACAATTCCATGAGATAAAGTTGGCTATAATGTGGGTGGTATTTGAAGTTTGAAAAATATTAATGAGAAGTTTATCTAACGAGTGTGGTATCCAAGAAGCCTAGGTGATGAGTGAAGACTTGCTATTTACATCCATTTAAGTTTCTCAAAAGAGTTTCTGGATTCTGGTCCATTAGCGGATCAGAAACCATGTCCTCTTCTGAAGAACTGAACTTTCTTCGATCAATTTTTTTGTTTTTTGTGCCCATATTTGTTTGAGCACGTTGAAGAACAACAGTGGGAATCAACGAATCCACTGTTGATGTTGTTGATATTTTTTAAAGCACAAGTAGTAGTGCTAGAAGATGTTGCAACTGGTGCGCTCTGCTTACGTGCAGAAACACAACCCTCCACTGAAGGAGATCGTGCTGGTTGCATCTGCGGCGTTGATGTAACAGCATTTTGCTTTTCTGAAGGTGAGCAGTGTTTATAAGGAATCACATTCGGCATTGAATTTCTTGAATTTTTAAAAATTCAAGGACTTCACCTAGTTGACAAGTCAAGGTTTCAATTTGTTTCGCCTGTTGTTGCACAGTTTTAGACAACTGTTGTACCGTCTCCTGCAAAGCGTGGTTTTGTGCCAGAAGTTCTGCCTCTCTACTGCTGGAGGACGAACTCTGTACTACCGAAGCAAATGAAACGGAAGAGGTTACTGGCTGTGCCGAACCAATGCGCGTCGAGCCTCAAGAGGGGAAATTTTTTCCGTGATTGATAATTCCAGGATTGCTTGTTCTTTTAACCACATTGGGCATGTGCGTAATCGAGCAGAATGTGGGCCCTTGCAATTTACACAGCACGGCTTCTCCTGACAAGGAGGGGAGTGAGCCGGCAAACTACAATTTGGACAAATTTCTTCTGATGTGCATCTGGCCTGTGTGTGGCCGAGGCGTTGACACTTGAAACAACGGAGTGGGTTTGGTATATATGGACGGACTTTTAGACGGTAGAAAGCAATTTTGACATCGGTAGGTAGCTGAGGTAGGGCAAATGATAGTATCAGTGCAGGAGTCGGAGCAAGTGATCCGTTTTCCTACTCTGAATCCTGGTCACTTTAACAACTTTGTGATTGGCGAGGTATTCCTTTATTTCCTGTTCCGAACAATTCAATAAGTCAAAAACACGATACCACTCCCTTATATACGTTAAGAGAGTGATGTCCAACAACTGAAACTGGCAGAGAGCAGAGTGTTTTCACTTCCAGTAATATTTTCGATTGTTTCTCGGTTGCGCAATGGATCAACAAGGATCCATCACGCAACTTTTTAACAGAGGGCAAAGCCCCCAACATGTCTTCTAGAATCTTTTCAATAAACAAGGGATTCACTTTAGAAAATGTTCTCCCTGATGGTTTGACAACAAGGTACAGGGGAGTGACAAACATACTATGGTTGTCCTCCACCTGCACTTCCTCATCATATGATGATTCTT
Source organism: Sweltsa coloradensis (assembly GCA_024449915.1). NCBI lineage: Eukaryota > Metazoa > Arthropoda > Insecta > Plecoptera > Chloroperlidae > Sweltsa > Sweltsa coloradensis. Next base: position 5,427 of record JAMZAV010015466.1, on the reverse strand, counting down.
TGCGCTTTTTAGAGTTAATTCCTTTAGATAAATTTTTATTAGCCATAGAAGTTAGTTTGCTTCGTCTACTGCGCTCCCCACCCTCCATGGAGCCTCAAATGGGACGTCGAAAACGGCGCCAGGGATACGCAATTGATATAGCAATTAAGCTAACCCAATGTGTGCAACAAATGTCGACACTTGCCGATTGATACAGGTCGGGCTAAACCTGTACCACCCGTCTAGATGAAGCAGGGGCCAAAGCTGCGTGTTGGTCCATACAACCCGCAGGTTGCACTTCTCTCAGCAGCCAGGATCCCCATTTCCACCGACACGGGTCGCACCGCACGGCAAACACGGCGGAGAGCGTTTGGATCACTAAGGGGGCCAGCACTGATGATAAGAATAAGATGAAAAAGATTGAAAGAAGAGAATGGATTTGTGATTAATGCAAGAAGGAGGAAGGGAAATGTGCATGAGAGCCCCCTTAATGGGCACCGGTCACTACGTGGAAGAACTCTCTTCGACCGGGTCGTGGTCGTCTACGTCTGTGTTAACCCAGGTTATTTTTATTAAATTCTCTCCTTAGTTAGCTTTGGCCTATCCTGCGTTCTTCTTAAGGCTGTTGATTTATAAGCATTAATATTAGTAGATTCAGGGCGCTTTAACAACTAAGATTAATAGCGCCTCCAAAATAAAACAATTCTATGAGTGTGAGTTACCACCCATGTATACTTCTTTCCAAGGGTGGAACGTAAGGGGAGACGCGGGGGGACAAGGGGTGGACAGGCCTGTGCTGTTCAGAACTAGCCACAAGTATATGGGGAGGGCAGGGGTTCCCCCACGTCGTAGTCGTCTCCGTCTGTGTCATCATCCGTCGACGACGATGACGACCCAGAGCTCGCCATTAGTTTCAGGGAGAAAAACTCCCCTTATCACGATGGACGGTTAAAGTTACATCACATGTGTTACATCTAAGGCGGACACATGAGAGGTTCGCACCAACGTCGCGCACCTCACTTCATTAGAGTGTATGAAGAAGGATGTACAATTGGATTGGATATTGCTTTACGTCTGATGTTTATGCAACTTGGCTAATCGAGACGAAGGGAGGGACGTAAGGGATGACGAGGGGGGACAAGAGGTGGACAAAGCCTGTGCTGGTCAGAACCAGTCACAAGCGTATGGGGAGGGCATGGGTTCCCCCACGTTGTGGTCGTCTCCGTCTGTGTCATTATCCGTCCGTGTTGTCATTGTCGTCGCCGTCGGGGAGGTAGTCAAAAGGGAAGGGAAAAGTTCCTCGATGATTTTGGATATTGCTTAACGTCTAATATTTATGCAACTTGGCTAATCAAGACGAAAGGAGAGACGTAATGGGAGACGCGGGGGGACAAGGGATGGACAGGCCTGTGCTGGTCAGAACCAGCCACAAGCGTATGGGGAGGGCATGGGTTCCCCACGTCGTAGTCGTCTCCGTCTGTGTCATCATCCGTCCGTGTTGTCATTGTCGTCGCCGTCGGGGAGGTAGTCAAAGAGAAGGGGAAAGTTCCCCTTATTTAAAACTCCCATTAAAAAAAAAACAGTTTGCCTCTTAAATGTGTCTCCAATAATATGCATAATTTAAAATTAAATCAAACGTTAATATGTTGCCATGTTTGCCTGTGAATTGTTAGGTCGAGATGACGACAAAACAAATTGACGCACACAAACTGCATTGTTTCGGTATTGAATTTGGATTGGTCATTGCTCAAAGTCTCATATTTATGCAACTAGGCTAATCGAGACGAAGGGAGGGACGTTAGGGATGACGCGGAGGGACAAGGGGTGGACAGGCCTGTGCTGGTCAGAACCAGCCACAAGCGTATGGGGAGGGCAGAGGTTCCCCCACGGTCGTGGTCGTCTCCGTCTGTGTCATCCATCCGTGTTGTCATTGTCGTCGCCGTCAGGGAGGTAGTCAAAGGAAGGGAAAATTCCCCGACGACGACCCAGAGCTCGCACATTAGTTTCAGGGTGATAAACTCCCCTAATCACAGGCCACACAACGAGAAGGTTGCGAGTTGGAATTTGAAGTCAACCCAACACTTTTTTCTAAAACACACCCAATGCACTCTAAAACCTTTCATCAAACAAATTCGCCTGCGGCGCTAATTATGGAGGACTCCACCCCCCATTAATTTTTACAAGATCCGCCGCTGCAAAAGGACACAAAACGGACTACGCGCAGGACCCCAACAGGTGTAAATTCGCCTCTGTCTACCTCTTATATTAAAACTGTATTGGATATTGTTTAACGTCTAATATTTATGCAACTTGGATAATCGAGACGAAGGGTGGGACGTAAGGGTTGATGCCGGGGGACAAGGGGTGGATGCCTGTGTACATGAGATCAAGAATGAAATGGGTAATTTCCTTCATGACCCTAAGGATATTGTAATGCGTTTAGTAACTATTTAAAAAAAAGTATTTAAAAGCAGAAGCTGATATCCTTGTTGCAAAGTCATTTAAAAGTGTTTAAGAAATGCAGAATCAACAGGATCAACTGGAATTATTTTCGATATAGTGAATATTTCAGAGATAGTGGCTTCTGCTTTAGCAAGGTCAACAGATTAGTGCAAGTATCCTGATTTTTCCGCAGATATGGATATGTACAACGTGCCCAATATTCATAAGAATGATATAAACAAAGCGCTACTCTTGGAAATAGCTAAGAAGCTCGGTGCCTCTGTGAAGAACTCCCAAATAAACCGTTGAGTTGAGTTTCTGTAGCTTTAAAAGATGCGTGCAGCAATCTCCCGAGTTCCCTAAAACAACACATCCAGTAACAGGAACAGAAGCAAATGCCAAACAAGAACAGACTGAAGACGAAACACATCCACCACAGACAAGAACAACAGACTGACTGGGAGTGTGAAGGGAGGGAGGCGTAGGCCGCTGCTGGTCTGGGGATTGGTTGAAGGTGCGAGGGCGCAGGGGGAGGCAACACGATGCGCGCGCCGATCCTTTGTTGTCTGGGCCTTGGCAAGATGGTAAATATACGCTACAGACCGTTCAAAAAACATCAAAAGCAAAATTTCTTTAAACTTAGTTCAGTATTAATTAGCGTCTGTTTATTTGGTCCAAAGAACACACTCAAATTACGAATTAAGGTTTTAAACGTTACCCAATCAATGTTTTAGTAATATACTTAAACGACTGTAGTAGATGATTTTATTCGAAATGACAGTGGGAAAAATTGAAAAAGGAAAGACATCGAAATCCATGAGTACTCAGACTTATTGTGACTCGACTCGGTGTCATAGGGTGCGAGTGATTGGAAATTGCTTAACGTCTCAAATCTATGCAATTTGGCTAATCAAGACGAAGGGAGGGACGTAAGGGATGACGCGGGGGAACAAGGGGTGGACTAGCCTGTGCTGGTCAGGAAAAGCCATAAGCGAATGGGGAGGGCAGGAATTCCCCCACGTCGTGGTCGTCTCTGTCTGTGTCATCATCCGTCCGTGTTGTCATTGTCGTCGCCGTCGGGGAGGTAGTCAAAGGGGAGGGTAAAGTTCAACGACGACGACCCAGAGCTCGCCATTAGTTTAAGGGAGAAAAACTCCCCTAATCATGGGCCAATCCACGAGGAGGTTGCGAGTTGGAATTTGATGGCCAAATCATTAAAATCATAACGTTTAGTGAAGGAAGGTGGAAGCCAGTCCAAAACAGGCATAAGACCAACGACCACCAGCAGTATTAATCTCGGTCAACAATTATTCACAGAAGGTTTAGAGTATTTACTAACTGTTCGATGCAACCAGGATTGTTTTAAAGAGCTCGTCTCAGAGTTATGTAAACATGATCACACCATGCTAGTGCCATTCCGGCTGAACAAGCTCTAAAGCGTATACCACTAATTCAGTTTCTTGAAAAACATGAAGGGAAAAACAACAACAATGATGATGATCATTATATTAACATTTTCCAACTTTAAAAAACATCAGAACCATCAACAAATGACGTAGAAGAATGCATAGAAATTGTAGAATGGCTCAGAGACAATGATGATAGTGATACAGAAAACGATGTTTGTTCATCTTTTAATAACACAACTCTACTAAAACGTAATATAATCAACAACCTAACTGGACGAGCATTGCGCTCAGTATTCAAAGAGGTGAACATTTGCTATAGCTGCCTAGTACTTTGTGTACGGTCCACTTTCGAAGATAGGACATATGAAGTTTTATTTGGCCTTGAATAGTTATATTGTCTGAATAGATAGTAATTGGTAAGGGCCTATTGAAGGCGTAGCAGCAAATTATGAGAGGTATGCGTGAGCGAGAAGAGTAGAAGGTTGAATGAGAGGTAGCAAGGAAACTGATTGATAATTGATTGATTGGATATTGCTTAACGCCTCATATAAATGCAACTTGGCTATCGAGACGAAGTGAGGGACGTAAGGGATGACGCGGGAGGACAAGGGGCCTTCCTAGACTATTAAGCGATGTGGATTTTCAAAACTTCATCTTGCCCATATGGAAGTTTATACTATAGTAAGGTGTTGTAGCTACACTGTAAGTTGGTCTGTGAAAGGCATTTACAAGTGAGCTCAACTAACATCTATTGTCTGGCTTCCCACTCTGTAAGGCAATGTATGGTGCACCGAAAATGTTTGACTGCAAGTGCACAGTATCTGCTACTATTATTATCTCTTAGTCTCAAAGTGTTTCTTTTAATTCTAGGCCAAGGAATAATGCCTTGATATCAAGTTTCTTTTGTTTTGTTTTGTTTGTATGCCAATAGTTTTTATCTCTAGCCTTAGTCCTACATCTCTCTTGATCTCGATCTCCACAAACCCTATGTGTCAAAAAATCTTGAAAATTTTACAGTAAAAGCCCCCTTCAGCGACACTTATCTCATTGGGGGCTTATAACCAAATTTGTACCTTAAATGTATTTTCTGAAAATAAGGAGATTTGAACTTGAACTTGAACAAAGCATAACCGTCTGAACGCAGCTTTTTAAAACTTTATCTAGCCCATATGGTAAATTGTAAATTGTTACAAGGAGTGAGTACGTATTCACGTTTGTGCCTTCTGCCTTATACCCATGCTTAGAGGGTTAAGGTATAAATTGTGTACCTGATATTATTGCCATGTATAAAATCTGTAACCATGAAGGGCCTACCCTGGTACGGAACTAAAATATCAAGGCAGCTTGTCGATTAGAGACGAGTTAGTGTGATTGATAGGCATACTGTTATATTAAGGTTCATTGTGTGCCAAGATTATAAGCGCCTCCAAAATAAAACAATTTCTATGAGTGTGAGTTACCACCATGTATACTTCTTTCCAAGGGGTGGAACGTAAGGGGACAAGGGGTGGACAGGTCTGTGCTGGTCAGAACCAGCCACAAGCGTATGGAAAGAGCAGGGTTTCCCCAAGTCGTGCATCACAGCGGAAGAAAACCC
>JAMZAV010015465.1:0-13279 GCA_024449915.1 Sweltsa coloradensis | reverse complement strand
TTCCAAAAAATTCCCAAAAAATTTTTAAAGAAAATTTTTAAATTATTTTTAAAATTTTTAAAAATTTTTTTGCAAAACGGGATAAGGGGACCCACAATCAAAAAAATTTAATTTTGGTATAATTTAAATTTCCAAAACCCTTTAAAAGGAAATAAAAGAAAAAAAAAAGGGAAAATTCTTAAAATTCAGAAAAAAAGGGGGGTAAAAGGGTTACAATATATTTTGAAAAATTTAAAGTAATAGTAAAATTAATTCGGGTCTTAAAAATAGAAAAAAAAAAAAGGAAAAATTTATTTTAAAACCCGGGGGGTTTGAAATTTAAAATTTAATCCTTTTTAAAGCAATAAAAGGTCTTTGGGGATTTCCCCCCGGGTTTCCCCCCACCACATTGGGAACAAAAGTGGAAAACCCCAAAAAGCCCCAAAAAAGGCCTGCCCCAAAAGCCCCCAAAAAAAAACCAAAAAAATTGCCCAAGGAAATTGCAGCCAATCCCATAAACGAAAACTTAAAAGGCTGCTTGGGTTGTAAATTTAAATTATAACTAAAATACCCCAAAAGTCTTTTTTTAACGAGTGAGTGAGCCATGTGTTGGTATCCGGTAACTTTCCCCCTTTTTTTCCCCCTACCAAGGGCCCTCACTAGCTTCTCATGGGGGAAACGGGGGGCGCAATGGCCTTACATTTTGGCAGGGTCCCTAATACAAATTAAACTTAAAAAAAATTTTTATACAAAATAATTATAAAACCTTAAATCCCAAATGTCCCCGGGTACCAACACAGGGACTCGCTCACCCGTCTAACAACGATTTTTGCTTTTTTCCCTAGCCTAGTTGGCAAAGGTCCCCTTATACGCGTTCGGCTTTTCCCAAAAGAAAAAATGATGCAACATGCCCGGCCCCGATCGGTGACAGAGGCGAGCTGCTTACGGCGGGCGCTGTATATTCTGCATTTGGGGTTTAAAACTTGATGAATTTTAAAATTTCTGATCATTTACGAAAAAATTTTCGGAACCACCCGCAAATTTTTAATTAAAAAAATTGGGAAGGGTTTTGGGGATTGCTTTATTGAAAAACTGGAATTTAAGGGTTTTTTAAATTACAACAAAAAATTTGAAAATTTTTTGGGTGTTTTTTGCTCAAAAAACCCAAATCACCCTGTCAAACTTTAAATTTCCCGAAAAAAAAGTGTACCCAAATCATTTTTTTCACATGTAAAAATTAAAAGGAAAGGGTTTGATGTATTAAATTTTGAAAAAAAAATTTTTAAAAAAAAGTTAGCCAGAATCTAAAGAAATAAAGGTTTTTAATTTTAAACACCCTCAAAAAACTAAAATTTAAACCTTTTTTTCCCTATAGATTCGGGTTTAATTTTTTTAAACCCTTTTTTTTTTCAAAACGTAATACATCCCCCTTCCTTTAATGTGCATGTAAGTAGAACGGTTTACCCCCAAAACCTTTTGGTCAAAAAATCGGCCCAAAATGTTACGAAAATACGCACTAAAAATCAAAAAAAATCGTACAAGTCCGTTTTATTCATGAAAAATTTTTTCCTTCGATTGGTACCCAAAAACGTGGAAAGGTCTATGTTCAGAGAAAAAAAAGGTCCCTTCAATTTTCATAAAGATCGCATGTGCCGTTTGCCCGGGGATCGTGCGAAAAAACAGACAGAAAAACAAACAAAAAAAAACAAACAAAAAAAAACAAAAAAAAAAAAAAAAACTGATTTTAAATTTTTTAGGGGGGTCATTAAAATTGAAGTCTTCGCTTCGCTCACCCAAATTACGAAAATTTACTACTATTTACTGGGTTTGAGGATGAGTTTTTTTGAAATTTTTTTAGTTTGCGTGGGATCTATTTACTTATCAAGTGCCTTTTATAAGCATTGTTGGTGATTTTTTTAAATTTTCATTGTTACTTGTAAATTGCCCTTTGGTAAACCAAAAAAAAACCTCTTTTAAAAACCCTTTATTCTAGGGTTTCTGGCTAATTTTTTCAACGTTTTCTTTAAAAAAAACAATACAATTCCATAACCTTAATGCCCATTGAATATAAAACGTTGTACCCCCACCCGTTTGGTCGAATCGCCCAAATTTTCCACAAAAATATCCCCGCTTTTTAAATCAAAAAAAAAAATCTTTTTAAAGTACATATTCGAGGAAATTTCTTCGATTGGCCCCAAAAACAATACACCTCTAAGTTGGGAAAAGATTTCGAAGGTCCCCCTTAAAATTTTCATCATGATTGCATATGCCGTTTGCCTGGTAGAGAGTTAACAAACAGACAAAAAAAAAACAAAAAAAAAACCCCAAACCCGAGAAAAATTTTTTTGGGGGGGCCCGTGAAATTGAACCCTTCGCTTCGCTCACCCCCCAAAAACAGTTATTTAAAAAGACCACCCAAACCGATGGGGCATTTTTAAAACGTGAACCCTTTTATAGGCCCATATCGGGTAGGGGAGAATTCACGGGGGAAAATATTGATTGTTTGGATATTGTTTAAACCCTCTCATATTTAGGCAACTTGGGTAATCGAAAACGAAGGGGGGGAACGAAAGGGGAATGACGGGGGGGGGAACAAGGGGTGGACGGGCATTGCGGTCAGAACCCCCCTAAAAAGCTTTATGGGGAGGGCAGGGGGGTTCCCCACGGCGGGGGTCGTCCCCCGGGCTTTTTTTTTTTTTTTTTTTTTGTCATCATCCGCCCCGTGTTGTAAAGGGGAACCCAAGTTTAAGGGCGGGAAGCGATTTCAGTGCTTTGGGGAAAGAATTTTCCCCATAAAAAATAGCATTGGCTTTTTTTAAAATGCTTGTATCTTTTGAACGGAAGTTTTTTTAAGAAAATCTTTTCTCAGACTTTTTAATCACCATTTTTTTCCCTTAACACTTTTGATGCTTTTAAAATTTAAAAAGTCGCAACAAAATTTGAAATAAACGTTGTAAAACCACATGTATGTTTCGCTTTTTTTGGAGGAATCAATGGAAAGGGGAACGCACGGTAGAAAAAAGAGAGAGAACCAAACTCATGCGAAAGGCCCCCGACTAGCGAGGAGCATTTTGCACGTACAGCATCCAAGTGCACGGCGAGCTCGGCGGGTCCACTGTTCGTTTTTTCGATTCAACAGCCAATCACGGGGGGACCGGCGCGCGACGCAGATAAAAAAAGGGAAAAACCCATCATCTTTTTAAAAATCGAACAAATTTAAATTTCAAAACATGGTTTTAATATTCTACATATGAAAATATTTTGCAGAAAAGAATGGTTTTTGGGACGTAATGAATGATTTTTTTAAAATTCTTCTCGTTAAAAAGTTTAAAAAGCTTTTTAAAATAAGCCCAATGTTTATTCTTATGGGGACTTTTCTCTTCCAAGGGCCCCCGGAACTCGCTTTCCCGCTTAGATTTGGGGGTTCCCCCGTAAAAAGGTAAGGGGAAAGCCCCCGACGACGACCCAGACTCGTTATTAGTTTCGGGGAAAAAAAACTCCCCTAATCAGGGGCCAAACCCCCGAGAAGGTTGCGAGTTGGAATTTGATAGTGCCATTTTTTAGCACATTACACCCCCCAAACCAAGATTTATTTACTTTTTTTTATTTTACCTTGCCATTATGTTTCTACATGGTGAAAAGTACCTAAAATTATTAATTTGTAGTATATAAAAAGTATCCCTTTCCATTCACCCAAAATCTAAATCCATTTCCTCCAAATACCTTTTTATTCTTATAAATAAAAGATTCCTCAACAGAGGCAGCTGTAAAAAAATTGTTTCCATTCTAAAAAATTGCTCTTTTTAAAAAAACACCATTTCCCCAAAATTTCTTTTTTAGTTTACATTCCAAATTCCAGTCATTTGGTTTTTTCCTCCCTTTGAAAATAAAAAACATTTTCCAGTTTTATCGCAATCATATTTTCTCTGTATTCCTTTCGTTTGCACGAAAACAGGTACAGTCTGTTTCTCCTTCCATTTTTTTTAAAGAATCCTTTTTTCATTTTTCACTGTCACAAATTATTATCCTCCTTTCTTATAATCAGAATGTCTGAAATTTTTTTAGTTCAATTCTTTCCTTACCCAAATCCCCTAACAGCATCACGGCCCCAAAAAACCCTGTCCCCATCATGATTAAAAACCAACTTCCTTGCTTAAAAAACAAAAAAATGGAGCACTAATGTGAAAAAAACTTCCTTTTTACTCGCGTGATTAAACACAAATTTTTACCTTTCTTTTTTTTGCCTTTGTTTTTTTAATCCCTTTAAAATATTTGGGAAAAAAAGAAAACCGCAAAGGGGGTCTGCACTTGAAACCAAAGACAAAAATGAAAGGGCAAAATCAAAAAATACACGGATTGATAACGTTAAAGGGGGTGTTAAATTTAAGATGGTTTCAATCGCATGAAAAAGCATCGTGCCCCTTATTTTGAAAACTCTTTTGAAAAACATTTAAAACCTATAATGACATGAAACGAAGTGTTCTGCAAAAGGGGAACTTGACGGTATTTGATTGTTTTTAATTTAAAAAAAAATAAAATACAGATAAAACCCAATACCCTTATTTTTAAATTCCCACTTTTTCACAATTTTTAAAATTCGTATAATAGTTTCCCTTTTCCTTGAGTTATGTCCTTTTTTGAAAAAAATGTTATAAAAAAAATGAAAGTGGGGCATAATTTTATTTATGTTTTTACCTGTCCTACCTTTTGGGGTTTAAAAAGGGCCTACCAAACCAATCCTTCCCCAACCCCAAAAAAACTCTTTAAACCAGTTAACTGGGGGATTTTTTTGGGGCCCCAAAAAATGGGAATTGGGGAAAAACCCCTCTCGATACTGCGCTTTATAAAAAGACTTGGTAAAAAATAATTTACCCAAATGCCCTCATATCATATTCCCAAAATAATAAATAATTTTTTATAAGTTTGTTATTTGTAGTCTATTAATTTACTCCATAATGGATATAAAAACAGTGGAATCATTTCCCCTTTGGGGGGCAGATATTATGTTTGTTTGCGCAATAGCGGAAATCCTAGCGGGGTCCTTCTTACTAGCTTGGTTTTTTTAAAATTCTGGTTGTTTCGAGGAAAAACTAAGAAAAATCTTTATATTTTTTATTTAATTTCATTTAACCTAATATTTTGTACTTTGGGGAGAAATAAAAAAAAATGAAATACATCGGGGTTTGAACCCGGGACCCCAAGTTTTCCGGGCCCCATGTTTTTACCAAATGAGCATGCAGCCCCAAATTTTTAAAACCGTCTAATTCTTGTCTGTTTTGCATTGTAAATAAAGTGTGTACTGTGTAAAAGCAGATTTTTACTGCCTATTAGACTACATTTCGAAATTAACTGGAGAATTTCAAAACCCTCCTGTAACCCTAAGGGTTGGGGTAATGATGTTTAAAACCTTTTCCTTTATGGTAGGCGACTATGACGTTTTTTATGTTTTTTACTTTAGACAGAAAAATTTAAAAGTGACTACAAATGGGGATTTAACCCGGGGCCTTAGCGGGGCCGGGCTATGCTCTTTCAACTGAGTATGCATGGGCCCCCGATTAAAAAATGTATAGATTTCCCTTTGGTTTTGTTTTGTACTTCACTGCCTTTTGGGCTACATACGGAAATTAACTGGGGAAAACAAAACCCTCTCTGTAACCCCCAAAGAGTTTTTAAACCCTTTGGGTTTATAGTTTGGCGACTATGGGCGTTTTCATGTAAGTACTTTAGACAGCAATTAAAAAAATATACAGGGGTTTTAACCCGGGACCTTAGCTGGGCCGGACCCATGCTCTTAGCAACTGAAACTATGCAGCCACCCCCTATTATGGGATATATATAAAAGAAACCCATTATTTTTTATAATTTCATATTTTTTTTTCAGGGTTTAAAATTTATTTAAACCCCGAGACAGATTTTAAAATAAAAAATTTTTAAAAAACTTCAACAACTTTTTAAAAGGGGGCCAAAAGAAAATGCCTTAAAAAAAACCCCTATAAAAAACACTTGATAATGCTATATACACGAATCCCCAAATTATCATATCCGCTAAAATCCCTCTTGTGAAACATTTAAAAGATTTAAATTTTAAAATTTTTTATTACTCATCGTTTTTTCCCGGGTATTGTGGGCTGAAAAGGCGGGGCATCAAAAACGTTTGCGCATGTATAAAAAAGAAATCATAAAAATTTGTATTTTTGAGTCTACCTACCAGTCCCCATGTTCTGATAAACTTTCTGAATCAAAATCCGGGAGGGGAAAATATGTAAGGGAAGTAGGTTTATGATATTTTTTTCATCCTTCCAAATTTAAAACTGTTCATAATAATAAAATTAAAACCCCAAAAAGTTAGCATTGAGCTCGGGGCCCATGCGGATATATTCGTGAACCCTTTTGTACCTCTGATTTTCTTCCAAATATTTTTTTAAAATTTTGGAGTTTGTTTGTAAAGGGTATGTGCATAATTTAGACATTTTCATAACATAATCTATATTTTTGTGGGGGCCCCTTTGCAAAGAAATACCTTTTTTGGGGACGTATATTATTTTAAGTGTTTGGGAAAAAATTTTTTTCTGATAGACACAAACACAATTATTTCCAAAATAATCTCCAAAAATTAAAAAAAATCAGTCGGGAAAAGTTTTTTTTAAAAAAATGGCCCGTGCCCTCAATATAATGTGAAATTTTGCTGGGGTTTTACAATCAAGAGTTTTAAATAAAATACATTATTGGATGAGCGAAGCGAAGACTTTAAATTTTACTGACCCCCCAAAAAATTTGCTCGGGTGGTTTTTTTTTTTCGGGTTTTTTTGTTCGCTCTCTACCGGCAAACGGCATATGCGATCCTTTTAGGGAAAAAAGACAGGATCTTCGAAATCTCTGAAATTAGCTGCCACGGTTTTTGGGTACAATCGAAGAAAAATTTTTCATGAATATAGCACTTTTACGATTTTTTTTGTTTTTTTGTGCGATATTTTTGTGTCATTTTTGGGCCCTTCCGGGCCAAACGGGGGGGGCTAAACCCCGGGTTTATATTATGATTGATATTAAGGTTATGGTGGACGAGTACCTTTTGAAAGAAAAAATTGAAAAAAGTTAGCCAGAATCCATAGAAATAAAGCTTTTAATATTAGTTTTTTACGGTAAATAATACCAATCGACAAGAAACAATAGAAACTTGACAACATCACCTACAATGCGTAGGCAACACAAAACAAAGCACTTGCAAAAGTAAAGATATCCTACGCAAACTTAAAACTTTAAAAAGCTCATCTAACGCCTCGGGACTTTAGCGTTTTCCTAGTATTATATAATGTAAAAAAATGTTGGCCCGAAATTATGAGGGTCTACAAACTTATTTCAACTTTCTTGTAGTGTAAATCAATGATTACAATCGATATAAAATGTCTTGAATTAGAAGTGATGCAAACGTGGATTTTGTGATAATCGAGCAAAAATATTATGTATAATATTATAATATTGTTCTATAGAAAGAATGGTAGAAACGTAAATTTACTACGGTATGCAAATAAAATACGGTATTAACAGTCCACAGGCTTGCCTATAGTCGATCCCTTGGCAAAGTGAAAATACATCTACAAGTGCAATTTTACGATATATTTATTTGCTGGATCTCATGAACGAATCATATTATGTAACTATAGCTATTTACTCGCTGTACCAAAAACATATATTAGCAGGCGAAAAATTAAGTTATGAATTTATCAATAACTAAGGGATAAAATAATGGTTTCAACATTAGCCGTAGAAAAATTGTCAAAGTTGGTAATTTTATAGCTTGGTAACATCGCTAAAAATCTCGCATAACATTTAACATTGCGAGATCTTTAAATGCCCCGTGACCTTGGAGGTTTGGGGTCATAAAAATATTGACCTTCTCGTAAATACATTTTCTATCCATACGCTGAACGCTTTGTTTTTGTAATTGAGTTTAATAGCTTCAGTCAAAATAATGCCGATTACCAATTGCCAGGGTGTAATTTTGGGGTGCATATTTTGGTTTGTTTGAGTATTTTTGTGCACAATTTCAAGCCATTTGAATTTTTATGGGACCATTTTAGATTCATGCTGTGCTCAATAATTTACGAGAAACAAAAAAGCTGATAAAAGCAGATGTAAGAAATTCACCAACTTTCCCTTATATCAGGATCAAAAAGCCGAAATAATTCGTGTAAAATCACAGTTGAACAATGCTATAGAAAATGTGGTAAAAAATAAACGGGTAAAATTGATGTGTTTGATTCCTCGTCCAACCAAGAGCGATAGATTTTGTTCGAGGTTTGTTCGGACTTTAGAGTCTGTATTTGCAGACCACACTGAAAATAAGTCAAAGGGTATTATCATTGAGTGGTATTATACCAACTACGAATATATTTTCAGTATAATGTAATTGGTATTTTCCAAAATTTTGGCATTGGATAATATAGAGTACTAATTTCCAATACCGATATATTTTTGAAATTACAAATTTATTCGAATCTGAAGTAAATGTCTTCTTGGAATATTGTTAAGTATGACCTACAAGTACAGCACACATGAAAGTTTGTTTGTGATGTCCACAAACTTTATTATTTCAAGGCAATGAAAATTATCTCTATTTTGGAACCAGACCCAACTCAATACTGATACCAAGTTGTGCGGGATCAATAAGCGACTGGTTGAATATACGATGAACAAACAACATAAATTAAAAATATTGTGCTCACATAGAACACACAATCATTTAATTATTTATTTGTTATTACAAGCCTTACACAGCACGTTAGTACCATTTTGAAAAGAGTAAGACCCTAACTATATCTTAAGAAATTACGTGGCGAATGATAGGCCTACATAGAAATTAAAAAGAGATGTTAAATTGAAATTATTTTGGACGTACACTGTTTCTTAAAAATAAATATTTTATTTGTAATATTTCGACACAGATTCTAGTGTCTTTGTCAAACTGGGTTAAACTTGTATGAAAAAAAATTGTTATGAAAACCAAAGAAATATATACAAAATATTAATAAAAATTATAAATAAAAATGCATGTCAAATGTCAACAGTATGGTATAAAGGCTAAATAAACTATTACAAAATGTATAAACTTCATAATAAATATATTAAACAAATTCGATTACCTGTCAAGATATAAGACGTACACATCTATCTATCCAGTGCAATGGTGGGCGTTAGTTTACATGACACGGTATAATTAGTCTATGTTTAGATTTAGCCTCCTTTCTAGTACTGGATTATTTACGAATTTCATGTCTATAATGTCCGAGTTCGGTGACCTAAATGTAATACTTCTGTCTGTTACTACATGCAGATCAACGCCAGAATCAACAAGGCCGATTAAGAAAAACTCTGAATTATTATGTGCTTCGTTGCTGGGACGGCTCCAAAGTCACCGTTTACAAACTCCTAAGACACGAACTGATGGACTTAAGTCCCAAATCAGAAGTTAAAAAACTTCTTTATTTGGCGGGAATCGAACCCTGGACCTTCTGCATTGAAAGCAGATACGCTAACAACAAGACCAACGAGCCGCACACACATACAAAAAAAGGTTATATTATCTTGTCGTGGGCCCGATCAAGAAAATTTACAAAAATGTGTTAGATGTTCTTGTAGCGCTAGGTTTTCATTCCATTAAATTTATTTGGTTTAAGTTGCATATTTGAGAAAATTGTAAAACTGGATGGAAGAGACTTGATTAGGAACTGGGAGAAATAAAATTTGGAAATAAAATTGTAAATGGATTATTTGTTTAGAAAAATGTAAGTATGTTTGTTCAGACTGATGATTACCTGGTGCATTAGTTATCACACAAACTTTTCAAAATTTTATAAGGTGATTTGCGTTTGACAGAATGTTTCACCCTTTTCTAAACAAATATAAAATAGATTGTTTAAAAATCACAAAAGTGGAACAATTTTAATTATCTCTTGGGACGTCCTGAAACATTGCATTCCATATAGCGTGATCTTTGAAAACAAAAAATACCAACACTTTATTTATTGAAATATCAATATTTTTAATTTTAACAAGAACGTGAGGAGTACACACGGTTATAAGCAATTATTAATCATAATCATCAATCATCATAGTATGCCAAGGAGTTGAACCCGAGCCCTAAAGATATTTTGTACAACGCTGAACCTATACACTGTAAAGATTGTCTGCAAAACCAATTTCCTGTTCGAGTATGGCCACGATATTGCAAACTGGTGTTGTCATAATTGTTTTGAAGATGGCGAGAGAAACCGTATGGCAGTTTTCTCTCTGGCCATAGTGATATGTGATACACTGACTCATTAGTAGTTTCAATAAATGGTAAATGTGGCTGATACTCAGTTGATCAAAATTGTTGCATTTTTCTCTTTGGGATCATGGTTTTCAAATCTTGCCCACTCTCCCCCCTCCCCCCCTATCATTTACCCCTGTACCATTTCGTCCGGTGACAACTAATAATTTTAGTAATATTAATGTTTATAGTCACTTTTGCTTACGTTTATCATAGGGTCGCGCAATATCAATAGGGAACCACAAGTCTAACGCGGGAAGCGAGCTCAGTGCATTGAAGAGAATGTTCCCATAAGAATAGCATTGGTCCAATTTTTAAAACGCTTGTATCTTTTGAACGAGAAGTATTTAAGAAATATCATTCACATTACGTTATATCACCGTTCTTTTCTTGACACATTTGATGCATTCAATTTACAAAAGTCGCAACAGAATTTGAAAAAACGTTTTAGAAACACATGTATGTTTCGCGTTTTGGAGCGATTCAATAGAAAGAGACGCACGGTAGAAGAGAGAGAGAGAACCAACGCATGCGCACGGCCGACTAGCGAGGAGCAGCTTTGCACGTACAGCATCCAAGTGCACGGCGAACTCGACTGTCCGACATGTTAGTTTTCTTCGATTCAACAGCCAATCACGGAGGATCGGCGCGCGACGCAGATGAAAAATGCAAACATCCATCTTGTTAAACTCGAACTCATTTAAATTCTAAACATGGTATTATAATTCTACTATATGTGATAGATGAAGAAAAGAATGGTTTATGACGTAATGTGAATGATATTTCTTAAATACTTCTCGTTTCAAAAGATACAAGCGTTTTAAAAATTGCCTAATGCTATTCTTATGGGGACATTCTCTTCTAATGCACTGAACTCGCTTCCCGCGTTAGACTTGTGGTTCCCTATGGGGGTTGGAAGCGGTAGGGGTGGGAGGGGAAAGAGTATCTAATAATTTCGCAGGTCTGATCCCAAAGACCCGAAAATTTCGAGGTTTTTGGGGTGTGTTTTTGGTGCTATTTTTCGTGGTTTTTAACAATAAAAAAAACTTTATTTGATTTTGAGGCCAACCTGAACCTAAACCTGACCTTATTCTGTTCCTAAACCTGAATGAACCTGAACTTAAATATCACAAAATTCTGATGCTAAATCTGATCCTGAACATGCCCCCGATGTAATTTTGCTTGAACCCGAGCCAGAAAATAAATTGTTTTGGTTGGAGTCTATGTCCCTCGTCCTAGTGCAAGGTCTTGTGTCTCGATGATCCTCGTTTCATGAAGGTTTGTGGACGTGGAATGTGCTGTTCTAACGGTGAACGGGTCGCCTCGTCGAGTCATGGCCTGCATACCTGTCTGTCTGGTAGGAAGGGAAGGGTGGACGGCAGACACCGTTATGTAATTCAGGTCAGGTCCGCGTCTGTTTTTTTACTGCCCTCACCTTAGTTTCCTTGTTCTTTATCAACCCTTGGTCGGCGACCTTGGAACGTCCGCGATGGCAGCTGCAGAGGGGAGACAGACAGAGAGCACCTGTTTTTGTTTACATTTTTATAGACGAGACATTATCATGCGTTTTATCTTACCTGACTCCTCAGTCCCCATATCGAGTGTTTTTCTTGTTCACAGAAGGTTGAAACCGTAGAGATATCGAACGGTTTTTATAATTATTGCTGTCTTGCAGGGAAGTGCCCCAAAAATGTACTTTTACCACAATCGTACAGCATTTACCAAACTAAAACATAAAAAAAAACTCTTTCAAAATTGCATATTAATTGGGATTTTACACGAATCTTTAAAAAAGCAATGTTCTTAGATGTGAAAAATTGCGTTTTGTCGATTTTTTTAAATCGACTTTAACCAGTTAAACTGTTTATTTTGTTTCCTTTAGAGACTAGATCATTGCACCATGGAATTTGGCGTGATTGCACGAATCTAAAATGGCCATTTAAAAATAACTTGTCAAAACACTCAAACACGCAAAAATATGCATATCAAAATTATATCTCTTCTTGGTAATCAGCATATTTTTACTGAATCACTTATCCAAACAAATGACAGTTCAATAATGACCAATATTTTTTCTGACCTAGTTGCTCCTAGGTAATTACCAGGTCTGACCATTTTTTCATGGGTCATGTTGAAACCAATATTTTGTCTTTTACTCTGGTAAATTCATAGTTTAATATGCCTGAAGGAAAAAAATGTTTTGGGTTTAACGGATGACGAATACCCTTTAATCCCAATCAATCAGATTGGCTTGACCAGAAGTGATGGGGTTCATTTCTGGAGAGCAGTCATTATTGCCATTTTATTTTTATCCGTCCTCATTTCCAAACTATTTTGCTCACTGCTCAGGTTGGGGGGATTAGCTTCATTTTACTTAGGCCATGTGCATTGTACATTGCCACCTAATTCAACTGCGTATGCCACTCAGTGGCTTATCACTAAAGCGTTTTTGTTTTTGTAAGGGTTGTCAGGAGGTTTATGAGTTAAATTTTAAATTTAAGTCGTACAAATGCTCTCTTTTTTAAACGTAGCGTTACCAATCAAAATAATTCTTAATCATTTCAATATATATAAAGTCTCTTGTATTTCTTCATAAATAGGCCTATAAAACAAAACACAACAAAAGCGTTTTCTTGCTCGAAGTTGTACAGCCATAGGTATACTAAAATTATCGACATTACAATATGCCGGTGTAGCAGGGACCAGATACCCCCGGGATGGGATACCCCCCGGTATCCCAGCTCTAGGGATGGGATACCCCCCCGGTAGCCTAGCCCTAGGGCTGGAGTACCCTACGCAGGGCTAGGATACCCCCCACGATATAACGTGTTATTAGACGAAAGGGGGTACTTGGTCCCTAGGGATGGGATACCCCCCACGATATAACGTGTATAAAGACGAAGGGAGGGTACTTGGTCCCTAGGGATGGGATACCCCCCATGATATAACGTGTATAAAGACCAAAGGGGGTACTTGGTCCCTACTTCCCAA
>JAMZAV010015464.1:0-11005 GCA_024449915.1 Sweltsa coloradensis | reverse complement strand
AATTTTTTTTCATTTTTACAGTTTGACAGTTTCATTTTTTTAAATTTGCTGTTTCGTCAGTTTGATATTGTAAATTGTCAGTTTGTCAATAACATTTTGTATTTTGCTGTTTTAGTCTTTTTTAAAATGTCAGTTTTTCATTTTCACAGTTTCATTTTGTCAATTTGCTAGTTTTTGTCAGTTTGATTTGGTAAGAATGTCTGATTGTCTATTGCTTTTTTGTCAGGTTGTTAGTTTTAGTCATTTTCATATTGTAAGTTTGTGATTTTGTCAATTTTATCATTTTCACAGTTTGACAGTTTCATTTTGTCAATTTGCTAGTTAGCGTCAGTTTGATATTGTAATATTGTCAGTTTGTCAATAACATTTTGTCAGTTTGCTTGATTAAGTCTTTTTCAAATTGTATGTTTTTTCATTTTCACAGTTTCATTTTGTCAATTTGCTAGTTTTTTGTCAGTTTGATTTTGTAAGAATGTCAGATTGTAAATGCATTTTGTCAGGTTGATAGTTTTTATTCATTTTCATATTGTAATTTTTGTCTTTTGTCAGATTATCTTTTTTCACAGTTTGACAGTTACATTTTGTCAATTTGCTAGTTTTCGTCAGTTTGATTTGGTAAGAAATGTCTGAAATGTCAATTGCATTTTGTCAGGTTGTTAGTCTTAAGTCATTTTCATATTGTAAGTTTGTCATTTTGTCAGATTTTCATTTTCACAGTTTGACAGTTTCATTTTGTTAATTTGCTAGTTTTTCGTTATTTTTTGAATTGTAATATTGTCAGTTTGTCAATTACATTTTGTCAGTTTGTTTGATTAAGTTTTTTTAAAATGTATGTTTTTCTTTTTACGTTTCTTTTTGTCAATTTGCTAGTTTTTGTAGTTTGTTTGTAAGAATTCAGATTGTCAATTGCATTTTGCGGTTGTTAGTTTTATTTATTTTAATTTTAAGTTTGTCATTTTGTCAGATTTCATTTTCACAGTTTGAAAAGTTTTCTTTTTTGTAAATTTTGCTAGTTTGCGTCAGTTTGATATTGTAAATTGTATTTGTCAAAACATTTTGTCATTTTTGCTTGTTTAAAGTTTTTTAAAATTATTTTTTTCTTTTTTCACTTTTCATTTTTTAAATTTTGATAGTTTTCCCAGTTGATTTTGTAAGAAGTCAGATTGTAAATTGCATTTTGCAGGTTGTTTTTTTTATTTATTTTCATATTGTAAGTTTGTCTTTTTGTCAGATTTTCATTTTCACGTTTGACAGTTACATTTTTGTAAATTTGCTAGTTTGTCAGTTGTTTTGGAAAGAATGTCTGTTTGTAAATTTGCTTTTTGCAGGTTTTTTAGTCTTAGTTTTTTCATATTGAAGTTTGTCTTTTTGTCGTTTTTAAATTTCAGAGTTTGACAGTTTATTTTGTTAATTTGCTATTTTTTCTCAGTTTGATTTTGTAATTTTTGTCATTTTGTCAAAAACTTTTTGTCAGTTGTTGTTGTAGTCATTTTCAAATTGAAATTTTTTTTCTTTTTTCACAGTTTCATTTGTCAATTTGCTAGTTTTCGTCATTTTGATATTGAAAAAATTCGATTGTCAATTGCATTTTTGTCAGGTTGTTATTTTTAGTCTATCCATATTGTAAGTTTGTCATTTTGTCAGTTTTTCATTTTCACAGTTTGACATTTCTTTTTGTCAATTTGATTTTTCGTCAGTTTGATTTTGGTAAAAAAATGTCGAGTCAATTGCATTTTGCCCCGGTTTTTGTCTTATTCATTTTTATATTGTAATTTTGTCATTTGTCAGATTTTCATTTTCTCATTTGGTGAGTATCATTTTGTTAATTTGCTAGTTTTTTTATTTTGAATGAAAATATTGTCAGTTTGTCTTTAAACTTTTTGTAGTTTGTTTGTTTTATCATTTTAAAATTGTCGTTTTTTTTTTCACAGTTTCTTTTTGTCAATTTGCTAGTTTTCGTCGGTTTGATTTTGTAAGAATGTCAATTGTTAATTGCTTTTTTGCAGGTTGTTAGTTTTAGTCATTTTCAATTGAATTTTGTCATTTTGTCAGATTATCATTTTCACTGTTTGACAGTTTCATTTTTTTAAATTTTGCATTTTTCCCCTTTCTTTTGTTTTTGGTAAGAATTTTGAATGTCTTGCTTTTGTCAGGTTGTTAGTTTAGTCATTTTCATTTGTAAGTTTGTCATTTTGTCAGATTTTCTTTTCCATTTGACATTTTCATTTTGTTAATTTGCTATTTTTCTTTAGTTTGATATTGTAATTTTCAGTTTGTCATTAACTTTTTGTCAGTTTGTTGTTTTAGTCATTTTCAAGTATCAGTTTTATTTTCACAGTTTCTTTTGTAAATTTTGCTAGTTGTTTTAGTTTGATATTGTAATTTTGTAGTTTGTAAAAAATTTTTGCATTTTGTTTGTTTAAGTTTTTTTAAAATTGATTTTTTTTCTTTTTCACAGTTTCTTTTTTGTCACTTTGCTAGTTTGCGTCGGTTTGATTTTGTAATTTTGTCATTTTGTAAAAACTTTTGTCAGTTTGTGTTTAAGTTTTTTTAAAAATTGTAGTTTTTATTTTCACAGTTTCATTTTGGTCAATTTCTATTTTTTGTCAGTTTGATTTTGAAAGAAGTCAGATTGTCAAGTTTTGTCAGGTTGTTAGTTTTTTTATTTTTTTCATATTGAAAGTTTGTCTTTTTGTCAGATTTTCTTTTCACAGTTTACAAGTTTTTTTTTGTCAATTTGCTAGTTGCGTCTTTTGATTTTGTAAATTTCAGTTTGTAAAATAACATTTTGTCAGTTTCCCTTGTTTAAGTCTTTTTCAAATTGTATGTTTTTCTTTTCACATTTTCTTTTTGTCAATTTGATGTTTTGCCAGTTTGTTTTTTTGAAAGAATGGTTTGTCAATTGCATTTTGTAGGTTTTTAGTTTTATTTTTTTTCATATTGTAAGTTGTCATTTTGTCAGTTTTTCATTTTCCACAGTTTGACATTTTCATATTGTTAAATTGCTAGTTTTCGTCAGTTTGATTTGGTAAGAATGTTGATTGTCAATTGATTTTTCAGGTTGTTGTCTTAGTCTTTTATTTTGTAAGTTTGTCATTTTGTAAATTTTTCAATTTCAGATTTGACAGTTTCATTTTGTTAATTTGTATTTTTTGTCAGTTTTTGATATTGTAATATTGCATTTTGTCAAAACATTTTTTCATTTTCTTTTGTAGTATTTTCAAATTGAAATTTTTTCATTTCACAGTTTCTTTTGTAAATTTTGCTAGTTTTCGTCAGTTTGATATTGTAATAATGTCGATTGTAAATTGCTTTTTGTCAGGTTGTTATTTTTTGGGTAATCCATTTGTAATTTTGTCTTTTGCAGTTTTCATTTTCACAGTTTGACAGTTTTTTTTTGTAAATTTTGCTAGTTTTGTCAGTTTTTTTGGGTAAGAATTCGTTTTGTAATTTGCATTTTGTCCGGTTTTTTGTCTTATTCTTTATTATATGTAATTTTGTCTTTTTGTCAGTTTTTCTTTTTTCTCAGTTTTGTCTTTTTATTTGGTTAATTTGCTATTTTTTCTTTAGTTTGATATTGTAATTTTGTCAGTTTGTCATTAATTTTTTGTCAGTTTGCTTGTTTTAGTCATTTTAAATTTGTCATTTTTTCATTTTTACAGTTTCTTTTTGTCAATTTGCTAGTTTTCCGTCATTTTTGATTTTGTAAAATGCGATTTTTAATTGCATTTGTCAGGTTGTTTTTTTTAGTCATTTTCAATTGTAATTTGTTTTTTGTCAGAATCATTTTCCATTTTGACAGTTACATTTGCAATTTGCAGTTTTCGTCTTTTGATTTGGTAAGAAGTCTGAATTCAATTGCATTTTGTCAGGGTTTTTAGTTTTAGCTTTTTTCAATTGAAAAGTTTTCATTTGTAGATTTTCTTTTCACATTTTGCAGTTTTTTTTGAATTTGCTTTTTTTTGTTATTTGATATTTTTATATTGTCAGTTTTTTCATTAACTTTTTGCATTTTTTGCTTGTTTAGTCTTTTAAAGTAGTCGTTTTTCTTTTTTCACATTTTCTTTTTGTAATTTGTAGTTTGTTTAGTTTGATATTGAATTTTTGTCTTTTGTCAAAACATTTGTTTTTGTTTGATTAAGTCTTTTTCAAATTTATTTTTTCATTTTCACAGTTTCATTTTTTTAATTTGCTAGTTTTCGTCAGTTTGATTTTGTAAATTGTCAGTTTGTATTAACATTTTGTCTTTGTTGTTTTGTCATTTTAATAGTCAGTTTTTCATTTTTACAGTTTTTTTTTGTCAATTTTGCTAGTTTTTTAGTCTTTTTCAAGTAGTCATTTTTTTCATTTTCACGTTTCATTTTGTCAATTTGCTAGTTTGCTTTTTTTGATATTGAAATTTTGTCATTTGTCAATAACTTTTTGTCATTTGCTTGATTAAGTCTTTTTTAAAATTGTATTTTTTTCATTTTCAAGTTTCTTTTTTGTTAATTTGTATTTTTTCGTCAGTTTGTATTTGTAATTTGTCATTTTTGTCATTAACTTTTGTCATTTGCTTTTTTTAGTCATTTTCAAGTATCATTTTTTTCATTTTTAAGTTTCATTTTGTAAATTTGCTAGTTTTTGTCATTTTGATTTTGTAAGAATGTCAGTTTGTAAATTTTGCATTTTGTCGGGTTGTTATTTTATTTTTTTTTCTATGTAAGTTTGTATTTTGTCAGATTTTTTTTTTTCACAGTTTGAAAATTTTTCATTTTTGCAATTTGCTATTTTGCGTCGTTTGTTTGTAAATTTTCTTTTGTAAATAACTTTTTTGTCAGTTTGTTGTTAAGTTTTTTTTAAAATTGTATTTTTTTTCATTTTCACAGTTTTCATTTTTAAATTTGAATTTTTATCCCCGTTTGATTTTGTAAGAATGTCAGATTGTCATTGCATTTTGTCAGGTTGTTATTTTTATTTTTTCAATTGTAATTTTGTCATTTTGTAGTTTTTCATTTTCACAGTTTGACAGTTACATTTTTGTAAATTTGCTAGTTTTGTTTTTTGTTTTGGGTAAGAAGTCGATTGTAATTTGCATTTTGTCGGTTTTTGTCTTAGTCTTTTTCATATTGTAAGTTTGTCTTTTTGCAGATTTAAAATTTCAGAGTTTGACAGTTTCTTTTGTTAATTTGC
Source organism: Sweltsa coloradensis (assembly GCA_024449915.1). Classification (NCBI taxonomy): domain Eukaryota; kingdom Metazoa; phylum Arthropoda; class Insecta; order Plecoptera; family Chloroperlidae; genus Sweltsa; species Sweltsa coloradensis. Next base: position 5,833 of record JAMZAV010015464.1, on the reverse strand, counting down.
TAGTTTCGCATTTGATTGTAATTTGTCATTTTGTCAATAACTTTTTGTCAGTTTGCTTGTTGTAGTCTTTTCAAATTGAAAGTTTTTCATTTTCACAATTTCATTTGTCAATTTTGTAGTTTCTCAGTTTGTATTTAATAATGTCAGATTGTCAATTGCTTTTTGTCAGGTTGTTAGTTTTAGCAATCCTATTGAAAGTTTGTCATTTTGTCAGTTTTTCATTTTCACAGTTTGACAGTTTCATTTTGCAATTTGCTATTTTTTCGTCATTTTGTTTTTGGTAAGAAGTCTGTTTGTCAATTGCTTTTTTTGTCCGGTTGTTAGTCTTTTCATTTTTATATTGTAAGTTTGTCTTTTGGGCAGTTTTCATTTTCTCAGTTTGTCAGTTTCATTTTTAATTTGTATTTTTTCTTTAGTTGATATTGAATTTTGTCTTTTGTCTTTAAATTTTTTGTATTTGTTTTTTTAGTCTTTTTTAAATTGTCATTTTTTCATTTTCAAGTTTCATTTTGTCAATTGTAGTTTTCGCTTTTGATTTTGTAAAAATGTCAGATTTTTAAATTGCTTTTGTCTGGTTGTTTGTTTTTAGTTATTTTAATTTTGTAAGTTTGTCATTTTGTTATTTTTTTAAAATTTTCACTTTTGACATTTTTCATTTTTTTAATTTCCCAAATTTCGCAGTTTGATTTGGTAGAAGTCATATTGTAAATTTGGGCTTTTTGTCAGGGTTTAATCTTAGTCTTTTTCATATTGAAAAGTTTGTCTTTTTGTCAGATTTTATTTCCACAGTTTGACGTTTCATTTTTTTAAATTTTTGCTATTTTTTCGTCAGTTTGATTGTAATATTGTCAGTTTGTCAATAACATTTTGTCATTTGTTTTTTGAAGTCATTTTCAAAATATAAATTTTCATTTCACAGTTTCATTTTTAAATTTTGAGTTTTCGTCATTTTGATTTGTATTAATGTCAGATTGTTAAATGCATTTTGTCGGTTTTTTTTAGTCATTTTTCTATGTAAGTTTGTCATTTTGCCATTTTTTCATTTTCACAGTTGACAGTTTGTTTTTGTTAAATTGCTAGTTTTCGTTAGTTTGAATTGAAATATTGTCTTTTTTGTCAATAACTTTTTGTCAGTTTGCTGTTTAATCTTTTAAAAATTTGTATTTTTTTTTATTTTCACAGTTTCATTTTGTCAATTTGCTAGTTTTCGTCAGTTTGATTTTGTTAGGATGTCAGTTGCATTGCTTTTTCAGGTTGTTGTTATAGTCATTTTCATATTGTATTTTGCATTTTGTCAGATTTAATTTCACAGTTTGACAGTTTCATTTTGTTAATTTTGCATTTTTCGTCAGTTTGATATTGTAATATTGTCAGTTTGTCATAACTTTTTGCAGTTTGCTTTTTTTAGTCATTTACAATTGTAATAAGTAATTTTGTTGTTTTATATTTCCCGTTTGTCGTTTCTTTTTGTAAATTTGCTATTTTTTCGTCAGTTGATATTTTTATATTGTCGGTTGTCAAAACTTTTGTCAGTTTGTAGTTGTGTCATTTTCAAATGTAATTTTTTTCTTTTTTACAGTTTTTTTGTAAATTTTTGCTAGTTTTCCGGGTTTGATATTGTAAGAATGTAGTTTGTCTTTTGCATTTTGAGGTTGTTAGCTTGGGTCATTTTCATATTGAAAGTTTGTCTTTTGTCAGTTTTTTTTTTTTTACATTTTTGACAGTTTCATTTTTTTAATTTTGCTATTTTTCGTCATTTTGAATTGTAATATTGTCAGTTTGTCAATAACCTTTGTCAGTTTGCTTGTTTTGTTTTTTTCAAAATGTAGTTTTTCTTTTCACATTTTCATTTGTCAATTGCTAGTTTTCGTCAGTTTGATTTGGTAAGAAGTCGGATTGAAATTGCATTTGTAGGTTTTTGTCTTAGTTTTTCATTTTGAAAGTTTGTCTTTTTTGTAGATTTACATTTCCAGTTTGACAGTTTCATTTTGTTAATTTGCATTTTTCGTCATTTTTGATACTGTAATATTGTCGTTTGTCAAAAAATTTTTGTCAGATTGCTTTTTTAAATCATTTTCAAATTGAAATTTTTTTTTCATTTTCACAGTTTCATTTTGTAATTTGCAGTTTCGTCATTTTGATATTGTAATATTGTCATTTTGTCAAAAAAACATTTTGTCATTTTGTTTGTTTTATCATTTAAATTGTAAGTAAGTAATTTTGTGTGTTTTTTATTTTCACAGTTTGCAGTTTCATTTTGTTTAATTTTATTTTTCGTCATTTGATATTGTTATTTGTCGGGGTTTCAAAAACTTTTTTGTCTAAAAAAGGAAATATATAACAGGTAGTAAACTTTTAAAAAATATAAATCATTGGATTTTTTCACTGTTATTTAAACAAAATATTTTTTTAAATGTGATATTTCTTTTTTTACAGAAATTTTTAAATAAAAACAAAATTAAAATTAAAAAAAACCACAACGGGGAAGGAAAAAAAAACTTTCAAAAAATTTATAAATATGGCTGTGCATTAATACCCCAAATTTTTAACAAAAAAGTTTATTTGAATAAAAAAAAAAAACCAAAAAAAAAAAGAACATTAAATTGACAAGTTGGCAGTTATGACGTATGAAATAAACTATTGGTCTAGTATGAAATTGATGGACAGAAACTTTTCCAATGGCTGGATAATTAAAACCCCAGGCACACTGTTGTTTGGCCACACATGAAACAACCCCTTCCAATTTTTTTGTGTTGTGGCATTGTCATGTGCAAAGGTTTAAGCGTTTCCAAATTAAAATGATGATGATTTCATAAACTGTTCTGGAGTTTTGAATATCAATCTTATGTTGTTTCACATTGTTTTTGTGTTTTTTTTTCTACCATCAAAAGGGCCCCTTGGTTTCACCAATGTATCTAGCTCACATTGCAAAGGGAAGAATAAATAACACCCTTTTGATGACTGAAACCCCCTTTCCCTAGGTTTTGTCTTGGTGAAATGCTGCGCAAGTATTAGACGAAATAAAAAAATTTCTTATGCCATACGGAGCTAAAATGCGTTTTTATCTTTTTTTGAAAATTTTTTAATATTTTGTGAAAAGTTTTTTTTCCTGTCGTTGTGGTTTTTTTAATTGTTAATTTTGTTTGATAAAGATTTCTGTAAAGACATCGAAATATCACATTAAAATAAATATTTTGTTAAAATAACAGTAAAAAAAGGGCCCAAGATTATTTTATAACATTTTGCAGTTTGCTAGTTGTAGTCTTTTCAAATTGAAGTTTTCATTTTCACAGTTTCATTTTTTCAATTTGTAGTTTTCGTCGTTTGAATTGTAATATTTTCAGTTTGTCAATAATATTTTGTCGTTTGCTTGTTTTTTTTTGTCATTTTTTATATTGTAAGTAAGTAATTTTTTTCTGTTTTTTTTTTCACAGTTTTTTCAGTTTCATTTTTTTTAATTTTCTAGTTTTCGTCAGTTTGATATTTAAATTTTCAGTTTTTCAATACTTTTGTATTTGCTTTATTAAGTCTTTTTCAAATTGTATGTTTTTTATTTTCACAGTTTTTATTTTGTCAATTTGTAGTTTTCGCAGTTTTATTTTTTTAGAATTCAATTTTCTATTGCATTTTGTCAGGTGTTTTCCTTTTGTCATTTTTATATTTTAAATTTGTATTTTGTAGATTTTCATTTTCACAGTTTTACAGTTTGATTTTGTTAATTTTGCTGTTTTGTCATTTGATACTGTAATTTGTCAGTTTTTCAATAATATTTTGTCAGTTTTTCTTGTTTTAGCCCTTTTCATATTTAAAGTAAGTAATTTAGTCTGTTTTTTTTTTTTTTCACAGTTTGTCAGTTTCATTTTGTTTAAATTTTCTAGTTTTTGTCGTTTGATATTGTTATTTGTCAGGTTTTCAAAAACATTTTGTCAGTTTTCTGTTTTAGTCATTTTCAAATTGCAGTTTTTCATTTTTACAGTTTCATTTTATCAATTTTATAGTTTGCGTCAGTTTGATATTGAATATTTTCAGTTTGTCATAAAATTTTGCAGTTGCTTGAAAGTCTTTTCAAATTGTATTTTTTTCATTTACAGTTTCTTTTGGGGCAAAATTTTCTAGTTTTCGTCGTTTGATTTTTTAAGAATGTCAATTTTCAATTGATTTTGTAGGTTTTAGTTTTTTCTTTTCATATTGTAAGTTTGTCATTTTGTCAGATTTTCATTTTTACAGTTTGAAAATTTCATTTTGAAAATTTTCTAGTTTTTTTCGTTTGATTTTGGGAAAAAGTTGTTGTCAATTTTTATTTTGTCAGGTTGTTAGTCTAGTCATTTTCAATTTTAAGTTTGTCATTTTGGAGATTTTATTTTTAGGTTTGACAGTTCATTTTGTTTTAATTTGCTAGTTTTCGTCGTTTTTATATTGTAATATTTTCAGTTTTTCAATAACCTTTTTTCAGTTTGTTGTTGTGTCATTTTCAAATTGAAAGTTTTCATTTTCACAGTTTCATTTGTCAATTTGTATTTTTTATCAGTTTGATATTTTAAAAATGTCAGATTGTCAATTGCTTATGTCAGGTTTTTTGTTTTAGTCATACCTATTGTAAATTTGTCATTTTTTTCAGTTTTTTATTTTCAAATTTGCAGTTTGATTTTTTTTAATTTGCTATTTTTTGTTTTGTTGAATTTTAAAAAATTTAGTTTTTCTTAACATTTTGTCAGTTTGCTTTTTTTAGTCATTTTCAAGTTTTCAGTTTTTCATTCAAAAGTTTCATTTTGTCAATTTTTTGTTTTCGTCAGTTTGATTTGGTAAGAAGTTTTATTGTCAATTGCATTTTGTCAGGGGTTTTAAATCTTAGTCATTTTTTATTGTAAGTTTTCATTTTGTCAGATTTTTATTTTCCCCAGTTTTACAGTTTCTTTTGTTTAATTTTTAGTTTTTGCAGGGGTATTGTAATTTTGTCATTTGTCATTCATTTTGTCAGTTTTTTGGTTTTAGTCATTTTTAATTGTCAGTTTTTTTTTTTCACAGTTTCATTTTGTTAGATTTGCTAGTTTTTGTCAGTTTGATTTGTAAAAATTTTTGTCAAATTTCATTTTGTCAGGGTTTTTAAGTCTTTGCATTTTCATATTGAAGTTTTTTCATTTTGCAATTTTTATTTTCCCCGTTTGACAGTTCATTTTGTTAATTTTTTTTTTTTCGTCGGTTTTTAAATTTTAAATTGCAGTTTTTAATAAATTTTGTCAGTTTGGGTTTTAAATCATTTTCAAGTTGTCCTTTTTTATTTTTAAAAGTTTTATTTTTTCTTTTGCTAGTTTTCGTCAGTTTTATTTGTAAAATTGTCAGTTTGTCAATAAATTTTCAGTTTGCTTTGGGTTTGAGTCTTTTTCAAATTTTTATTTTTTTCATTTTACATTTTCATTTTGTCAATTGCTAGTTTCGTCAGTTTGATTTTGTAAGAATTCAGATTGTCAATTGCATTTTGTCAGGTTGTTAGTTTTGTCATTTTTTATTTTAATTTGTCGTTTTTTCAGATTTTTTTTTTCACAGTTTGACATTACATTTTTTCAATTTTTTAGTATTTGCAGATTGATATTTTAAATTGTCAGTTTGCAATTACATTTTTTCAGTTTGCTTTTTTTAGTCATTTTCAAAATTCAATTTTTTTTTTTTCACGTTTCATTTTTTCAATTGTAGTTTTTTCAGTTGATTTGAAAAGTCAGATGTCAATTGCATTTTTTCAGGGTTTGCTTTAGTCATTTCTATTGTAAGTGTCATTTTTTCAGTTTTTCATTTTACTTTTTTCAGTTTGATTTTTTTAATTTGCTGTTTTTTTTTT
>JAMZAV010015462.1:0-12517 GCA_024449915.1 Sweltsa coloradensis | reverse complement strand
GTCTTGCTAAATGTCATATTTGTGAAGTGAGTTTGGATCAAATGCAACGGAAAAAAATTGTGTATGAACTTGGTCATGAATCATCTACAGTGAAGTGGATGATAATGCAACGGCTTGAGTAATGTGAAATGTACTGCTGTGATTTACTTAATAAATTACAAGATTTGTTAAAACCTGAATAAGTCTTGACTTTTAAAATTATTTACCCTAGGTATACCGCCAATCCATTATCCTTCATCTTCACACGCAATGCATGTCTTGAGAATGCATGATGACGTCACCCAAGCTTGTAGCAAAACAAGTCTCGACAGGTTTGCATGACGTCATCATGCACTGCAATATTAGGTTAAAAGTGGCACACTCTTGTGTAACGACCGCCATCTTGAATTCCAAAATCTAAAAATAAATCTTAGGTTACAGAGGTCATACTTTTGTGTAGTGGCGGCCATCTTGAATCCAAAATCCAAATTCAAAAGTTAGGTTAAAGTGGTCACACTCTAGTGTAGTGGCGGCCATCTTGGGAAAAACCGGCGGCCATCTTGGAAAATGTGGGGAAAACCAATGCTGGTGGTGGCTCACTACCTACTAATATATTATAATGGTAACATTAATGAGTTGATTGATTGATATATGGTTGTGGTTATAGAACAAAGTTAAGATGGAAGAGTTGTAATAATAGAAGATTTGAATTCATGCGGTTTAATTGAAATTCAATGTTTTTGACAATAAAATATTGTACGAATTGTATCATCCACACGACGCAAAGACTCGAGGACAAAACATAACTCTGTGATGGATGTTTAGTTTAAAGATAGATTTTGAAATGCGCCATTTTAAATTGGTTTATTGTCAATGTGAAAAAAGCAGAATTAAGCCGATTTAATTAATTCTCCAAAACTCTGATTTTCACACATTAAAGAATTATAAAGTACTAGCAATTCGTTTAAAATAATAATAAATCATTTTTTAAATTTAAATTTTAGATTTTTGGGCGCGGCAGTTGCCCTTATAGTTTGTTTATAACGGTATTGACTATGCGGTAAAACAAATCTTTAAAAAAATCTGTTCATATGTATCAAACGGACCAATTTTCAAGACAATAAAAGCACAAACCTATCGTCAGGAAACGTAACGTATAAATTTTTCATTTTGTCTGCGTTTATAGAATTAGTTTTATTTGGTTATCCTTTTTTGTTAATGTTTCAATTACTGATTAGGATATACGTAAAATAAACAAATAATATCACCAGAAGAAGAAAAAAAACGAAAAAAATATATATATGGAACAAAGGGAACGCGCTCTTTCTCGTTATCAAGTAAATAACTCATCTAACTCGATTTGTCGCTTGATTTCTGAAAATTAATCACCTCCAGTACTTAATCAATTTAATTGTTATCTCTTGCGAAAGAATTTTTCTATGAAAACAGTAAAAAACAATGTAGACGTTAAAAAAATCTATCCCCACTACCTATACATATAGACTGGGGTTTTTGCGTCATAAAAATTAGTAAATGAATTTATCTAATAAATAAAAAACAATGGTTGTCAATAGTCTATAGGTATTTGATTTAAGTCTTACAAAAGAGTTGTTGAGAACAAATGCGTTTAATATGCTCGTAGTATAATATATTGAATTACAAACTATACCTGAATTGACCAGGAAAATATATTAAAGAGTTTTAATTATGTTCTTCGCTGTCTGTGTAATTGTGTAGTTGTTTTATTGTTTAAATTATTTACAATGTAAACATCTTTACATTTTTTTGATATTTTCCTCCTATATTTTAATAATAACAGTTCGTTAAGAGGGAATGAGACACATTTGACAATGGGCACATAGCTGTTCGCTAGACCAAGAAGCATTCGACGTGTATATAACTTTCCAAATATGTCAACAGTGCATGCATGGACAGACCATCAGTCGTAGATTTTTTAAAATTTAGTCTTAATCGGTCAGAAAAAACACACGATTATAGAAAATTTTGGACTCTTAACAAAATCGAAAATCGTGAAAAACAATTTATTATAAAATTATTTAAAAATAACATTATTGAAAAGTATGACTGAAGAGCCCTATACTTCTACTTTTGTGACAACTGCTCAAGATTTCAATCACCTGCGGTATCAGTCAGTCGAACGAGCCGCAGCAATTTGCTTAAAACGCATGTCCTATATCATCTTAATTTAAACCATTCATATATTTGGTGCTTGTGACTTGACATCAAAGTACGTAAAGGATTAAAATGTTATTTTACTATGAGGGTTTTGTGGAAGAAATACCACATTATTACTATACTAATATTAATGTAAAAAAAGATTTTTCGCTACTTATAAGAATTACAATTTTCTATAATATGTACCTCGCGTTATTCTTGCAACTCACCTTTCGTTTCCAGCATAAAACAAATGCTCGTGCCAAGACATTGTGTCTAGACAGTATTATTGTTATGAAACCATGTTGTCAAAACAACTTGATGTCACGTGTTTTAAAAACGTATTTAAAAATCCAATATACTTTTCCCGTTCCTTGAAGCAACTCGGGTATTAAACTCAGGGAGTAAAGGAAAACAGAATCGTAGCTTGGGTGTGTACAAAATTATTACACCTAAAGTTTTCCAATATTTTTCTAGCGATACACTGAGGCAAGAATTTAAGCAAAACAGTGCTTACTTTTTCTATTAAAGTTATTTCATCAAAGTATCGTTTAATTTTTGTCAGTGTAAATTCAGGCATACTGTAGGCGTGTAGTGGTTCAGGCTCGCTCCCATCCCACCCTCCACCCTTGGTCCCTGACCTCTCCATCTTCCCTCTGCGGGTAGGGGGTTCTGGGTACCTTGAGGACGTGCGTGGAGCGACAGGATAACCGTCGTCCATCTAGCAACACACCTCCAGACATTTCTCAACAGGTGTGTAAATAAAGACCGAATTCTTGTTCTATTCCGGGCTTGTGCCCTCTATAGATTGGCTTGATATGTTGTTTCTCTCGGTTTGCGTTTTTTTTTTTTCATCAAAACAACCTATCGGAAGTAAAATAATGAAAAGCAACTAATTAAAATTTGCCTTTGGGCCACAAGGGCTTGCCATTATGTAATATGTCCTCCGAAGGCAGATCGAAAGTAAAATGTAAAGGGTTGATTATAAAACGCCATAGAGGCTCTGGTCAGGTATTTGTTGCTAGTCAACTTCATAAAATCTACACTCTACAGACAGGCACTCCAATCTTATGTGACTCTGCGACTTGGGTACGAGAAAACCCATGGGTATCGTAATCTTTATTTATATACTTATATGCCCATATTTCAATAAATTATATTCTATATTGATATTGTTTCAATATATTTTATATTTGAGTAATTTACAAAATTGTCAGGTCGAGTCTTGTTGCCAAAGAACCAGGTAGGGTCCTCAGGCTTTTCCTAGTCACTTTGAAGGCACAACGCATCTCTAGATTAGCGTTATAGTTTCAATTCTCCGACGCCGAGAGGAAGGAGTAAACGAACGACTACAATACATTTACCGAAGCAGAAAATTTACAAGCCAAAGAATGATTGTTTATAATTCTGAAACCAAATTTTAAAAAAATCATAACACACCCATGTTAAAGATTCAGATATACTGCAGTGCTTCTCAAGCCAGGTGGTAATCTGTGATATAAATTTACATCTATATCACAGTGTGTAATTATTGTTGTCTAGAAGACTGTTGGCATGAGCACTGAAATCATGTACAGGAGATAATATTACTAACTCGCTTATTCAGTGAAAAAAACTGCGTCTGAGGCGAGGCCCACTCGTCAGAATACTGTAGGTCCTGCATTGACCTTCAATTTGGTGATTTCATTACGTTTCCTTATGTTTATAGAAGAAATTGAATGGCTTATATATATTTCTTTGTATCATCTTGTTACGTTCATATAACTTTTAATGATTATTTGGTAATGAAGAACTTGGGATTCGCAAATCGCAATGCATAAATTTTCTGAAATTCTACCGAAATGTAAAATGTTATTCTTCTTGTAATACATACAACGTCATAGCATTGATTTTTCATGTACTTTATACTATATTTAGAATTTATTTTTGATTCTGGTTTCTACAAAAAAAAAACATTTACATTCATGAAAACTCGATTTAAAAATGAAATAACTTAATAGTAAATTATTGGAATTTTCACTTTGACCATAATATCATTGCTTATACCGCACGCTCCCATAATTTATGCATGCCTTAAAATACATAGTGAAAGCTAAGCTAATTGTGGCAAGGACTAAATAAGTTCGACTTTTCTATATTCTGTGCAGCCAACAGAGGGAGAATAAATACACACCAAGAGAATTTGCAAGGCTTACTAATGCAGCACGGCCTGACGTCACGTCTCGGACAATAGAGGTCACCCCCCCCCCAGACCTCACAATCACCATTCTACAATTTACTCTTTCTCTTTGTCACCATATTGTTTTTCTTTTTTGTAACGTTTTGTGAAGATCTCATACAAATGCATAATTTTACTTTAGCTCTCTTTTGAATATAAAAACCAACACCCATCAATCTCACATTCTCTCACATCAAATACTCGTAACTTGTAATAGGTTGAAAATAAGCAAATCAAACACTTTTTAAAACTTACAACTTCATATTGTTAATTCTATAAATTGGAGAGTTATTGTAATTGGATGAGCGAAGCGAGGACTTCAATTTCACTGACACCCAAAAAATTAAGCTCGGGTGTTTTTTTGTTTTTTTGTCTGTTTGTTTGTTCGCTCTCTACCGGCCAAACGACATTTCCGATCTTGATGAAAATTTGACGGGACCTTCGAAATCTCTGAACTTAGAGCTGTATTGTTTTTGGGTACAATCGAAGAAATATTTCTCACGAATATCGTACTTTTACGATTTTTTTCAATTTTGTGTGCGATATTTTCGTGCCATTTGGGCCAATTCTGACCTAACGGGTGGGGCTACAAGGTTAATATTATACATGGATATTAAGGTTATGGTGATGTAGTACCTTTTGAAAGAAAAAGTTGAAAAAGTTAGCCAGAATCTATAGAAATAAAGCTTTTAATATATGTTTTTACGGTAAATAATAACAATTGACAATTAAGTAACAATAGAAACTTGACAACAATCACCTACAATATGTAGGCAGCAAAACAAAGCACTTGCAAAAGTAAAGATGTCCCAAGCAAACTAAAAGCTTAAAAAAAAGCTCATCCATCAACGCGACTAAAAAAAGCGCTTGCGAAGCTTCCTAGTTCTATTACAATTAAAGTTTTAAGATTTCATTTATTCAATAGAAGGAAAAGTAGAGGAAGTGGATCTCGAGAAAAGAGGCATCTATGAGCTTATGGTAAACTATTACAAAGACCATTATTACTTTAACACAATAAGTGTATCAGGGCTAATGATAGAAGCAAGGGGACAATTCCAGTATTTTTTTTAATCTTTTAGGATTTATTTTGTATTATTAGTATTTTAACGGATGAGATGGAAATATGTGTTCTGCGATGGTACATTCGTATTTTTAGAAACCACTAATGTAGTTAGAAGGTTATATTTTAAATGTTTGTTACATTTTCATTTTTAATTTCAATGTATTTTATCACTTAATAAATAAATAAATTATATTAAGAGTCTACCCACTCAGTTATATAACTGATTTTCAGTGGGGGGCTGTAAATCAAATTATTAAATCACATTATTCGATTGTTATTCTGTGTCGTAAGGCAACAGCGCTGGCTGCAGAAACCAATAAAGGTTAATTATATATTCCAGTATATTTGTTTACATTGACCATTGATCTGTACATAAGATTACGTATAGATTCCTATTATTTATACCTAATTAAAATTAAATGTGTTTGTGATATATTAACTTTATAATTTTTTGGGAACGCCAAACAGGTTTGCATTTGATGAAAAAGATCTAGTAAAAATAATTGATCGCTTGTATAAATTGATAGCAAAGAACACAGTCATGCAAATTTATTATAAGTGATGTTGAAAGTTAATTTACATTTAACCACCAACATTTCGTGGGCGCTGTGGACCACAAATTGGCAAGGCAACTTTGGTTAAAGGTAAATTAACTTTGAGTTGCATACACTTACTCGATCTACCCGGAAAAGTGTCAAGAATACGTAAAACCGAGAAAACTTGAAACAAACCAATGTTGCAAACAAACCAATTAATGAAATGGAATTAATGAACCTTCGCTCATACCTGCGTTAGTTAATGATATTATAAATCGTGTTTAGAGGTCAGTTCAAAGACAGCAAAATCGTTGCAGTACTGTTCCAATCTATTCAGATCTACAATGCACCAAAAATCCAGATGTTATGAAGTAAGCCGTCTCGGTAGCTTAGGGCTAAAGCACTCGACCCGCAACTGAGAGACCGGGTTCGATTCCTCGCTGAGATGGATTATTTAAATTTCTGGATTGATTTACATAAAATGTTGTAAATGTTTATTTTAAAACTACAAATTACAGTTGATTTCATACGTTAACCGTTATCAATATAGCACTGAAAATCAGTTATGTGACTGAGTTGGCCGGTAGACTCGAAATACGAATTTATTAAATAAATACTAAAACAATACATTATTATTTTTATATGTTTAATTGAGCCAAAAGTAATGTTAGATAAAATTCTCGTCACAATCTCACTGCACTGACGTGGCGTAAACTAGGAAAACGCTCAGTTGTACGCGTTGTTGAGCGAGTACCGGTACGTGCAACATGACCCGAGTACGACATTCCCATAAGGCCCACCACACAGTGTTGGCCTAACTGGATATTGACACTGTACACTATATACTATTCCAACATCTTTGCATTGTACTAATTCACGTCATGCCTTCTAAAGTGTGTCTTTGTTGTATCTTCACTGCCTCCTTCATTTTTAACTTTATTTTTCGAATTATGATTACCAATAAGTCTTTAAAGTCTTTCCATCATAACTTACAATCCTTGAAATCGACCCAAAATTCGTTTTATATTATTCTTGAAGTTATGTTTGATAATATAAAAAAATTATATATACATTATATATAATGTCTAAATGTAAATTGTTTTGATTAGTATTTACCTTGCATACAAAGAAAAATCAGATTTTATCTATTCAAACTATTTCTATTGATAAATAACAATGTTACAATCCGTCATTCACATACACTTATTTCATGTTACACAGTTGATACTACCATTTGAAGAAAAACTACTACTTGAACCAAATGACAGCCAACTTAGATGGCCACTATTATCACATTGCTTTTCCTTAAAAAAGCAGAATAAATATATACTCTGTATCTATTCATGAATTCATAATATGACAGCCCATATCTTGTTTTAAATGGGTGGTACACTCGCTGGAAAGACTTTAAGGTCTTGACCAATTTAGCTGAAAATTTGTAAAATAGGAGAGAATGTTGTACTTATTGACCCTGCAAAATTTCATGACGATCGGAACATTTTTATTTATTTATTTATTTTTTATTTTTTTATTTTTTATAACCAACGATCGGATTTTGTTCAAAAACTATACAGCAACCCGCCTAGGTGGTATGTACATGTGTAAAAAATTTCAGGTCGATCAGAGAAACGGTGCGACCTGTATCGAAGCAGTAACAGAAAAAAAAACAAAAAAAAAACAGACATTCGAGCCATAAGAGTCAAGTGGAGACGCTCGCTACGCTCGCTCAAATTATAGACTTATTTATATGTTTGGACACTTATTTATGTAAATCATATTGGCAATGAATTCGGAACATACTTTTGACCTTTAGTTGAAATTAAATAAGGCTAGCATTTTATCGCAATACGCAGTTTTAAATAAATGCTTTCGAACAATTTGAAATTTTCATGATGAACCTTGTCAGGAACAATTCACGTCCAACTTCAGGGCTGTGTTAACGGATGTTTGGGAATAAGTGTGGTTGTGAAAGAAATGTCCAAGGGCTGTTAAAAAGAAGTGTGGTTTGTTGATCTTGTAGTTGTCGTCTCAGGGTTCGATTCCTGCTATTGGCAGAAGTTTATAACTTCTTATTTGGAATCAAGGCCATCAGTTTTTGTCTAAGGTATTTGTAAACAGTGACTTTGGAGCTTAAAAACCTAAGGTTGTTCTGAATCAGCCTTGTATAATTCTGGTGCTGTCCGCGGGTGGAATCGTGTCCAGCTTGATTGATTGGTGTTTCCTACTTAAATATACCGGTCTCTAGTTTGGTCATTGTTCGCTCGTCGATGGTGTTGGCGCCTACAAGGTTGGCTTGGTCGGCTTTAAATTTAATGTCCCCCACTGAAACTGTGTTCTGCGACTGAGTGAGTAGACTCTAGAAACGAATTTATTTATTTATTTTTTATTTATTTAAGTCAATCGTTAGAATTCTCATAAAGGACAGAAAGAAACCTTGGACAAAATGTGCAGTCAGGGTTGTCAGCGGTGGGTGTCATACAGCCGAACCACCGAATGAGTCTCGTGAGTAACGTTTATGTTGGTGCAATCACCACATTATCTCTGACCAAAATAGTGATATAAATCTTAATTCTGTGCTTCTTGTCGACATATTTTTTCTATATATTTGAGCACTCACCAAATTCATCTTCAATCATGTAAAATGCGATTTAAATTGTTTGCCAAATACAATTTCACTTGCACTAGATTTTGCTCGCTTTTGCTGCCCTCCATATTTCTCTTTTCAATATGAAATACGTGATCGCAATTTAAATCCAATCGAATTTTTAACCTTTTGTGCTGAGCATGACCAAAGTAAACCCACGATAAAGTGACTATAAAAACAAACTCGAAACAAATTGTTTGCAAAGGAAATGGAAAAACTCTATCGAAATATTCGGCGTTCAAGTAAATCCGTGAGTGGAAATGGAAATGCATGTTTGTATGTCTGTGGCCGAGGTTTGGGGAAGTTGAGTGTGGATGCGGGCGATCCTTCGGGAACGAAAGGGTGGTTTAATTAGGGACTCGCAGAAACTAATCGCGTACCGTAGCTAGCTAGTCGAGTGGCCAGGTAAACTCATAGGCAGGAGACGAAACTAGGAATAGTTCCTTGGTCGGGAAGGAAAGGCAATTAGAGCTGGATTCAGAAACATTTTGTCGATGTCTTGGGTTTCTTCAAAGGGTTCCTGTATCGCGTTGCCTCGTTCTCGAGAAATAAAATCGCCCATGCATGTCGGAACGGAGATCAGTTCTTTGCACTTATAAATAATTACCTAGATTTTTTGTTATGCTTCATTTCATTCGAGCTTTGCTTTATGCGTCGGAAGGGATAGCTCTATGAAAATTCATTTTTCAAAGGTTTTGCATATTTACGTTTGAGATATTCTCTTTTGCGATACCCGCCAGTGAAAGCCTCTTTGAGCCAGGTTCAATAGATTGGAAGATTTTAACAAGCGTTTTTCTCTTCTAACAAGAACCTCTTTGCCATTTACTCTCACAACAAAGCATTGCTTTATGGCCGTACTTAAATGGCATTTAACATTTTCTTCATCTCGAAACAAAAGTTGTACTCAGAATACACGTACAACCTTGGCTCGAAATAAAGTCATTGACTTTAATAAGCATTCATACATAAGTGGGATCTTTCTCGCAATCGAAGCTAATTTAGATGTTCAATATTACGATTTGTAAAATGAATGCACTCACTAAGTGACTGAACAATTAGATTGATTGTGAATCGTAGACTACCTTTATACTAATAAGAATTGTTGTTCAATACGGTATGTGTCATGATTTTATTCAAAGAAAAAAATGATTGGCATTCAAATATAAAGCTAAATCGATTACAATAAAATAATGAATTACAATCATTCATTCATGCTTGTTGGATGAGCGAAGCGAAGACTTATTTCACTTACCCCCCAGAAAAATGAGTTTTGGTGTTTTTTGTTGTTTGTTTTTCTGTCTATTTGTTTGCTCTCTACCGGGGTAACGGCAAATGCGATCTTGATGAAAATTGGAGAGGACCTTCGAAATTTCTGAACTTAGACATGTCACGTTTTTTTTTGTACAATCGTAGAAATATTTTCATGAATATCTTATAGTACTTTAATGACTTTTCGATTTTTAATTCGATATTTTTGTGATATTTAGCTCGAGACCGGACAAACGGTTACTCCGATCTTGATGAAACTTTATGGAAACATTTAAAATCACCGGATTTTGACGTTTTTCATTTTTTTGACATTCGAAGAAATATTTCTCATAGAAATCGTCTTTTACGATCCCGATTTTTAATGCAATATTTTCGTGATTTTTAGGCCGATTCTGACCAAACGGGTGGGGCTACAACGTTCATATTTTACATGGACACTAAGTTAATGGTGATGTAGTGCCTTCTGAAACAAAAAATTGAAAAAGTTGGCCAGAATTCATGGAAATAAAGGTATTAATGAAAGCCTTTTACATGTGTAATAAGAAGGTAGGTAGTTATAAAAACTTGTCTATCACCTACAATGCGTACAAAAAGCATGTCTTTATGCCTCGAGATTTTGACATTCTATTGTTAATTGGTAATACCATAATATCAATTAATACCACTTTATAAAAAATAGCCTCATTTAACAAAAAAAAATTGTAATGGAACTAAAAAACGTAATGAGATCCCACTTCTACTAAAACGTGGTAACACAGACAGACATAGACAGAAATATTTTTTATTAAAAAAATCTCTTCCATCAACGTGACTGAAAAAAAGCGTTCGCGAAGCGGTCTATATAGTATAGTTTGTGAGTGTAAGTAGCTAAGCGCGCGACTCTGGTTGAAGAGATCCCGTGTTCCAAACCCATCGAGACCGGCAATCCCGGCTGAAGTTTTTTACGATTTTTTTTAGTCCTTAGTGCGAATGCAAGGGATTGAGTCCACTTAAACAGCCACGGACATCCCTTCACAATATTGTTCTATCTACAACATACTTTGCACACTGGGCAGAGTTTTTACGAAAAAAATTATAATCATCAAATAATCATATAAATAAATTATAATCATTTCCTTTGAACTTGCCATTCACTCTTTCCGCACTGCACGTGATCAACATTAAACTTATAATAAATTTGAACAAATAATTTGCGTTCTTTTAATTTTAGTTGTAATAATTTATATATATAATCATCATTTAAGTATTTGGTTACAATACTTCAATTGACCAAAATTAACGTAAACGAATCTATGTAATATATTTAAAAATATGGATTGTAGTTGGGTGAATACAAAAAATTATTCCCCACTGTTATAATACTACAATATTCATTCAATCGATTTGTTGTAACGTTGGACGATGTCGTTGTTTTTGTTTGATTATTATGTTTTATCGCAAAATATAACTGTCATCAATTATATAAAATTTCAAGTAAATACTTTTTAAACTAAATCTAGAAATAACTTACTAAGTGACTCAAAAAAATGTGTATATGTTTAATCTATCTTATTGCACGTTCACTAACAGTTTCTATAATTAGTATGAGTGTTATTTAAATTTCAAATACTTATATATACTTGTCAGTTGTCATGACTTTTTCTTTCGGGTTTAGACTAGATACTTTGTACATACAGTGTAATGGTAGTTACGGAGATTGGTAAGATGAGGAGCACGAAGATAAGGAAAGAACTAGGAGTAGAGAGTTTAAACTTTAAGTTAGGGAAAGAAAGACTGAGGTGGTTTAGACACATGAAGAGGATGCAGAAAGACATGAATTTGAAAATGCAGTATGAACAAGACGCAGAAAACCATATTTATTTATTTGATTTAATATTGTTGTTGTAATATTACTAGACTATTTTAACTGTAGTTCATTGTTGTGTCTGCAACTATGTAATTAAATTTATTTAGTTGTCCTCGTTTGTAAATCAGTACTTTTAGCTGAATATAGACGTTAAATAAATGAATATACGCACATGAATTTAATAAAAACAAACAGAAAAAAGAGGGAGGCCCAGACTGAGATGATAAGAAGTTATAGCAATAGATTTAAAAATGAGAAATGTAGCTTGGGAAAGGGGATATCTATAATCTCAATACTTTATTGACTTAATAACTTAAAAGCTCATTTATCCTTATATATATATATATGGATTGTTGTAGGTTTTCGCGGCCCGTCATAGGATAAAAACAAGGATCTTGGGTAAAACCGCGTCGAAAATATATATATATATATATATATGGTTAAAATGGTTAAAATAATCTTAAAAGAAGAGAATGCCGACATTAGGAAGAGAAAAGAAGCTGCAGTCATGTCATGCATTGAAAATGTAATTAGCCAGGCCACAAAAGAATTCAGCCCCATATGGCGCAATCTAGTCAGGGAAGAAGTCACTAGGGCACAACAACATGGGTGGAAGCCTCCGGAAACACAGTGAGATTGCCAGTGTGTCAGTGTCTGACGATGGAGACGGACGTCTCCGAAAATTCACACAAGTAAGTGTTAAAAATATAGACCTCGGTTAGTAGTTTAATACACTCGTCAAATAAATATATATATATATATTTAGTACTTAGACAGATTAAGTACT
>JAMZAV010015461.1:0-10310 GCA_024449915.1 Sweltsa coloradensis | reverse complement strand
AGCCTTATTCCCAGAATGTGGGAGACATGAGTTCAAACAATAGTCGGGATAGAATTTGTCATTTCTAGATTGTATTAAAAAATTATAGAACAAGTTTTGAAATGCCTACCTATGTACTATGGATATCATAGCCAGTACAAAACACGAGTAGAGATTGCAAGGTTTTCTTAATCTCCCAGTGGAATTTTTGGGGAACCTTCAGTGTGCAAGATTCGGCACACCTTGGTCACCGCCTGACATTCTAAAAATAATTCGATAAAAATGTTTTTTCAAGAACAAAACAAAACCATTGTTGTTAAATCTGTGGACGGCAAGAAAACGGTCACAAGTCAAATTTGGGCCATTTTGACCTATGTCACATTTTTCTCAATTTTTTCTCTTTAGCCATTCGGCCGTTCTGGAGCAAACTCACTCACAAAAACACAATCTTGTGACCTTTAACTTGCATTGTAAGCAGGAGTCAAAATTAACTTTTTTTGCCACTAGCCCTTTGGGCTAATGGCAACAACAGTCCTCTAGCCAGAGAGTATTTTTACAAGCCCGCAATCAAATAAATCATATTGATATAAAACGATCATATGTGAATGTAAATTGGCCCAAATCAAATGCGCGCACTCAGGTGTTGACGATTTCTGCCGAACGGTTAGTAATATCATTACCAAATTTTTCATGAATGTTAATAAAGTACTTTTATATTGATATCCGCACTTGGTTGTAAAAAATAAGCCTTAATGATCCATTGCAAGACAAGTCCAAAACCTGAAAAAATGGGAAATTCAAAGCATGGATTTCAATTCTGGGAATTCCCACCAAACTGTTTTTCTTACGATAAAACCAAATTTATATTAATTTAAATGTTGATATCCTGTATTCAAATTTGTGTTAAAAAATCTGTACACTTGGAATAAATTTGCGAAGTTGGCCAAAATGAAGTAAATTACGGTGATTTCACTCATTTTTAATTCAAAATCAATTACTATTTGATTAAGGAATACATGTACTGGATACTAGGAAAACACTTAAGTCCCGCCGCGTTGTTGGATGAGCGTAATTGGTGCATTAAGCTGCCATGTGTTATGCGCATTTTCTGTTGTTCTGGGGAAAAATCATTACTTAATTGAAGATTTTTTTAAAATTAATTTAAATTAAATAAAAAATAAACTCTAATTTTTAATTTTTTTAATTAATCGTCGTTTAAAAAAGAAAAAAATCGTAAAATTTTGATTTTCATAAGAAATAATTATTCGATTGTGCTCAAATTTCACACGAATATATTAATTCATAAAATTAAGGTTCTGTGAAAAAATCATTACAATCGGATAAAGCATGTAGGTGTTATAAGTCAAAGAATTGTTTAAACAAAGAAAAAACCCGTAAACTTTCGATTTTCTTGAGAAATAATTTTTCGATTGCGCTCAAATTTCACATGAGTACCTAAATTCATAAAATTAAGGTTCTGTGAAAAAAGCATTTAAATTGGACAAAGCATGTAGGTGTTATAAGTCGAAGAAATTTTCAAAAAATAAAAATAAAAAATCGTTAAATTGCGATTTTTATGAGAAATAATTTTCCGATTGCGCTAAAAAACGTGGCAGTTCTTCGTTCAGAGATTTCGAAGGTCTCCATAAAATTTCATTGCAATCGGATTATTGGTTTAGCCGGAATCGTGCTAACAGACAGACAAAAATACAAAAAAAAGAAAGGAAAAAAAAAACATTCCGGATTTTTTTCTCCAGTGTAGTGAAATGGAATCTTTCGCTACGCTCATCCAATAATTCATTTATTCTTTATAAACGTTATTGTGAAATTTTAAACTGTGTTATAAACCGTTTACCCAAAGAAGAAAAAAAAAAAGAAAGCTGTGTGCCTAAGCTCGTGTCAGCGGAAGCCTCAGTGACTCCTCTAAAATCACAATATTCGCAGGGTTTGACGTGTGGGTGTGGGGAAACAAATTTTCACAATAACATTAATAATAAAAGGCTAAATTAAGAGATTTTTATTTTGTTTACATAATATTTAGAACAATTTTCCATAGGCCTACTAGGTAGCACACAACTATTGAGAACTTGTGAGGATATCGGCGCGGAATATTAAGATTTTTGATTTTTTGAACGGCAATTGGGAACTCTGGAAAAAGTACTCGCTTGTTGGGCTAGTGAAATGAGATTTATATTAGCCCATCCAAAATTTCACTTGCCTCGGGCGAGCGTTAATTCCGACCCCTGATTGTAAAACCCAGTCGCTTCGCTCCCTCGTCTAATAATATATTGCTTCAAAGCACAGGTAACATTAGAAGGCACCCTACAGTAAAAGTGGTTTTCTGTAAGATTTAATACACAATTCAAATTGTAAATGGCCTATAGAATAAAAAGTGTTTTACACACAGAAGCATGGCACTAAAATTAAATTAAAAGAGCATGGTTAATATGCAATATCCAGTAGCCGGCCAATAAGACAAGTTATTTTTTAAAGCTCTGTACATATTATATGTCATTGTTTTAACATTTCTTATCTTATGTATATGTCATCAGAGAGTGAGTAGACTCTAATATGAATTTATTTATGTAACACATTGAATGCTTAACAGAAAAAGCGCTACAACTACTTTGGACGGCAAAGAAAATAGAGGGTGAATAAACTGCAATTAGTTGGCCCTACTAATCTGAGTAAAAGAACACTAAAACTGCCCAAAATATCAATTTGTTTTCATTTCGATATCGATTAGTCAGGAATTACGATATTGAACAAGTATTTATCAGTTATTTAAAATCCCTAAACTAAAACAAAATAAAAATATTATCACTTGTGCTATAAAAGGCAATTGAATAATAACAAAAATTCCACATGAAAATCAGCCATCATATAGGCCAAGTGGAACAAAAAAATCCCCTATGATATGAATATGATGTGCAGGAAAAAGACAACTCCTGCATAGTACAAATATATTTAATGAGATGTTATCTTTTCAGTGATACTGATAGAGTAACGAGTAACATTCTGGCCCAGACACAACCATATTAGGGTGTATGGGGGGGATTCCCCCACAAATGGTGCCGCAGGAAACGCCACTGCCTACACCTTCTATGACCACGTACAGCACACTCACCAAAGCTGTTTGGCTGAAATTGCCTAGTGATCTAAATAATTTTTGGAGCAGCCCATGATATGTATGAACAACCCTGGGAAATGCTTTCTTCAAGCCGGGTGCAAAAGGCAGTAAAACTTCAATCTTACTACATGGTTATATATAAAGTTATGCAAACGCATGTACCATGAAACCGCTTTTGCAACCACTTTCATGCAAACCCCACATGTATCAGAGTATGCAATTGCAACCAAACAGCTTACCAGCAGTGCGATTCTAATGATAACGTGAATGTTGCTATGGATATATCAATCGGTATCAAAGGAAATAGCATGGCTAACTGCTTGATAACGATTAATATATCGATAGGGTGTCCATTCGTCCCGTTAAAAACGGGACAGTCCCGTTTTTTAGGGACCTGTCCCGGTGTCCCGACAACTGTTCACGGGACGCTGTTTTGTCCCGTTTTTGTAAATATACCGATTTCACGTGTAGCTCGTGGCTCGTCTGCTGTAAATTTACGGACTACGCGTATTCTGTATACACTTTTCTGCTGGCCTTGACTTTGCACGAATGAATGCGTCATCAGCAGGCGGAGTGTAGAGGGGGGGGTGGAGTTGGTTGACGGCATCAGTTACACGAATTGTCCCGAGCCCCAACGAAGTTTTTGTCGTTTTGCAGCCGAGCAACATGATAAAACATAACTGTGAGTATCACAATAAATATTTAATTTGATAATTCACCCAAAACCAACCTTCCTTGGGTCCTTGCTTGCTCAGATCGTTGTAAATGCTGTCGTGAGGAAAAAATATCAAAAAAATTTAGAGTGCTTGCAAGCCTACTTCGCCTGCTTATTTGTAGAACTGATTGTATTCAAACAGATGGAATATATAGTTCGCAATTCGATATTTAATTATTATTAGCAGCAATTAAATGGTGGGGAAGCTAATTTTGATTTGAAAACATATTTTTACTTCATAGCCTCACTTTTACGAGATAGTTTTTTTCGTCTCGTACGCGTGAGTGTGTAAAATGCCGCCGCCTAAACGTGTGTTTTCAATGACGATGTTAAGAAGGATTTTCCTTATCTTGTTAGACAAGAGACTGATAATGACAAAGTGTTTTGTACGATCTACAAAGCAACATTTTCTATAGTTATTATCCATTAAGGTAATCCCCCGAGTTGCCATTTTTCAGTTAAAACATGACAAAATAATTGTAGTATGGTGAAAATTTTTTTCGCCTTCGGCGAAAAGGCCTCCGGCGGCTGGGGCTTCGCCCCAGACCCCAGCTACAGCCGCCAGAAGTTTGTCCCGCTTTTTTGGTTTGAAAATCTGGACACCCTATATATCGATATCGACCTTCACGCTATCCTTATAGAATATCACCGCTGATCGGTGACTGCCTGAATCTGTTAATTGATAATACAAATTAGACATACAACACAAAAAATGAGTCAAACCTCTAGCTGATGGGATGGGTTCTCTATCCATACCCCTATCTAAGCTTCAACTAGCCATTTAGCCTCTCGTTTAAAGGACATACATACATAAGTATGTAACCGAATACCGATTGGAACCAAAGCACCTTCATCCATCTGTACACAATGTGCAGGTCTGGCAAGGGAGCGTGGCACAATGCCCGAAGGCATGAAGAAGGAGGAAAGAGAGGCTTGTCTCTACTGGTTGACTTGCTGGTTGATCTAGCACTGCTATGGAATCATAGGCCAAATGTGGGCAATTGAGAAGAACAACAAGATCTATTGCCTATTGAAGGTGCATGCTATACGTAGTCAATCGTTTTTTTACAATTATTTTCAGCCTTAATAAATGTTACAGATGCTAGATGAATGAAGATTATTAAATGCATATAATCTCTGCGAACCCGTAGAAATAAAACCCTATATTATTAGTTTATTACAGTAACCACAAATAAGGCACATTTGATCAGCCTTTTTCAAGCAGTCATGTTAATTTTAACCCACTGGTCTAGCTACCCTTTTCCACTCTTAGCTACGTTTTAATGGATACAAAGCTGGTGTCGAGTTTTTGAGATTCGTTATCAGGTGGTTCAAGAAATAACACACCACAGACCACTGAAAATCCAATGAGAATACAAAGTAGCTTTAACAGCCTATCTCCCCCATGGTTTAGTTCATGGGGCAGAACTTCAAAGAATGTTATGTACAAGAATGTTCCACAAGCTAAACCCTGTAAAGCACCATTTACTACAGAAGAGTCTACACTTTTCCCAAACTCTTCCAAGCCTATTGCAATTCCTATTCCAATCGGAGCTGTAATGCAAAACAAAATATTTGACTTTATTATTGATGCCAAACTAAGCTGACTCTGAACTAGATTCAAACCAAGACTGAATGCAATGACAACTTTATGAATAATCACAGCCACAAAAATCTGTAAAACACTTTTAACAGTTGGCTGGAGTCCAATTGCCAACCCTTCAAAGAGTGAGTGAAGTGACAAAGCAACTAGAAGTAGAATTGAGCGGAATGAGGAATGGGCATCGGAGTTTTGGTCTTGGTTTGCACTATGGTCGGCACTCGACAACAGTGGGTTATCACTAATCCCTTCCAAGCTGCCTTGACGTCCCAGCCTCGAGTGATCCTCTTCTACTTCCTGCGAGGATAAAGCATCGTCGACTAGTATTGGCAAAACGGTATCTTGTTCCTTACAACTTAGAACAATTTGCTCGAGAATAAGGACCATAAAAAAGCCAAGAGCAACTGTGAACTCTGCAACTGGAAATGATGTGTTGATGTCAACCATAGCCTAGAAAAAGAAAAGAAAGTTAAGTTATACTAGAATCTAAATCCATAACTAATATGTTAACAATTAAAGTTAAATAAAGAAAAACAATAATAAAAAGAAAAACATAAATACTGTACCAATTAGTCACATATAGGAGGCCATAACTGATTTTCAGCGGGGGAACAACCCAAAATAAAACTGTTGTCGCCAACACCATCAACGAGCAAACAATGACCAACTAGAGACCAGTGTTTAAAGCAGGAAACACGGGTAAACAAGCTGGACACGATTCTGCTTGTGGACAGTGCCAGAACCAACAAAACCATTTCAGAACAGCCGTAGAGGAGAATGTATTAGGGTATGAGCCCCTTTGCTTGGACGGCTCCAAAGTCACCATTTACACATTTCTAAGCCAAGAATCATGAAATGAAATGAAAATCATACTCAGTGGTGTAGTCCTTAACAAGGGACACGTACCCTTAAAGCACCATAGGCTACTTAGTGATTATCTATTGGTATACACTAGGGATGCACATTGATACTTTTTTCATTATCGATTATGAAAATGGTAGGCCTAATGTCATAATCGAATCGATATTATTGATATCACCAATAAAGCCTGTTCCGATCTATAAGTGGAACCTCAAGTGTGGCAAGTGTAAGTAAAACAAAACAATCACGTCCCGTTTACAGCCTGGCTGTCTTCGATGTCATGTGTTTGGCTTCCGTTATCGATTGATAGGTCAATTCCAAACATAAATCATCATATTATAATGTCATGGCACAATGAGTGATAATCTACATCTTTAGAGTTTTGTTTGTGCCACTATTGACAAATTATTTGATATTTTGATAATCGATAATGAATTTTGGTTATCGATTATCGAAATAATATCCATTATTGATTATTGATCAATAATATCAATTATCATTTGCATCCCTAGTATACACTCTACCAGTGTATGCTTTTGTACAATGGGGGACTGGGGGGAGGCATGCGGGTTCGATTCTTAGAGCGTGATTCGAGTATTTTAACGAGTTTTAGGCATGTTTTTAATAACATTTGTTAGGGATGCACATCAATACTTTTTTCATTATCGATTATCAAAATGGTAGGCCTAATGTCATAATCGAATCGATATTATCGATATCAGCAATCAGCCTGTTCCGACCTATAAGTGGAACTTCAAATGTGGCAAGTGTAAGTCAAAACAAAACAATCACGTTCCGTTTACTGCCTGGCTATCTTCGATGTCATGGGTTTGGCTTCCGTTATTGACTGATAGGTAATTCCAAACATAAAACTTGAGTGTGACATCATCAGCCCACCCAGTGTATGGCACAACGTGAGATAATCTCCGTCTTTAAGACTTCAGGTGGTGGCGCCACTATTGATGAATTATTTGATATTTCGATAATCGATAATGAATTTTGGTTATTGATTATTGATCGATAATATCGATTATCGTGTGCATCTCTGACATTTGTTAATGCTGACAGGTGGTGATTGTTGTGATTATAAACTTTTTTATGTTCGTTGACATGACATTGGATTTCCTCAATTTTACCAATGAGCAGAATCATAATTCAGGGGCAGACAAGGTGTCCCCACGATAAGCTATTCTTCTAGGTAGGGACACGCTCGTGACCCATCGGGTTAGGAAGGGACACTGCGTGTCTCCTCGACTACACCACTGATCATATAACAGTATCTGAACTACAATGCTGCACTGCATCCCAAGTTT
This sequence comes from Sweltsa coloradensis, assembly GCA_024449915.1. Classification (NCBI taxonomy): domain Eukaryota; kingdom Metazoa; phylum Arthropoda; class Insecta; order Plecoptera; family Chloroperlidae; genus Sweltsa; species Sweltsa coloradensis. The sequence continues at coordinate 2,712 of JAMZAV010015461.1, read as the reverse complement.
GTATATTTAAAAACTCCCATCTTTATTGACAGCTGACAAATTGACATTGGAGGACCACCACGGGAATCCAACGTAGGCCTACCTACTATAATCAGGACAAAGTACATGTTTACACCTATGGAAAGAAAGTACAAATTTAACAACAAAAGTATGAAATATTTGGTTATGAATGAACATTGTTTTTTTGTTTGTTTTTTTATTATTTTTATTTTTTTAATTTATTTAATGTCTATTCTATCCTATTCAGTTATAAAAACAGATTTACAAAGGAGGACAACTAACTGATTAGTAATTAATTACATAGTAGATGCTGACACAACAATGAACTAGGCCTACAGTTAAATAAATATTTGAAATAGTAACATTACAACAACAATGCATTTTTTAAGATGATGCAAAATGACAAAGGAATGCTCTAGAAGATGGAACAATTTTGTCAATTTTGTGTTTATTTATTTATTTACTGAAAGCAGGGTTGGGTAACGACGCGAAACGCGTCACAAATAATATTCGACGCGTCGCGTCACAAATATGTGTAGAATATGTCAAATATGTAGAATATGTAGAAAATTCACGTCGAAAATTAAATAAGAAATATTATTGTTGTTGTTGTATTGCTAATTCAAATTTCAGACATATTTTCATCAACCCTAAAAACAAATGAACTCAACATTATATTTTGAACTTGTAAGCAAGTGTTTGTAGTTGTACTTATTACAAGGCGAGCTGATGAATCAATAATTCACCGTCATAAAGAACTTGAAGCTAAGAAAACCGGCATCTTCACAAGATACCAAGGTCACCTGCTTTCCCGATCATAAATATCGTACGTATATGGACAAAGCCAAAAGCTTCCCCATATAATTCTTCCTCGCATTTCATTAACCAAAGTCATCCCTTATTCTAAACTTCTTTAATAGTAGTAACATTTCTAGTTATAATTTACATATTGCCAATGTATGTAGGCTAAGGTAGCCTAACTAGATAAGCACAATGAAAAATAAAAAATCACACTGATTTAGCTCAAAGTAACAATACACCATAGATCTACCTAAGCTCTACCTCCCCGTAATTTTCGACGTGTCATTAATGTCATAAAGTGTAATTTATGACGTGTATATTCGACGCATATAATACTAGGTATAATACAGGTTTTCGACGTTGAGTATTATACCTACCCAACCCTGACTGAAAGTTATTATTCTATTCAGTTGTAATAACTAATAGCAAAGGAAGACTATCAAATAAAGCTAGGCCTATGTACATACAATTTAAAGCTATATTGTTGATTTACTGAGTTTGAGGGCATGCTAACCATTTGGTCATTATGCACCACTTTAAACCATAAGAAATTTGGGGAGGACAGACCCGTGCTGGACAGATCCAGACACATGGCAGAGGAGGCAATAGTGAATTTCTCACGTCAGAGCTCGCCTCTAGTTTCAGGAAGTATTATTTACTTACAATGTTCCCGGGTACTCAACACATGACTCGCTCACTCGACTTTGGTGTTTTTCTAATTTAAAATAACATTAGCTATGAGTTGACATTCAACGAATATAAATCACTGGAAACATGAGAGAAACACAATATCTAGGCTACTAAAACTGTGCACAGTGGGTAAGGCCTACTTGTCCCTAACCACTTTTATTCAATCAACGTTATGGCTCAAAATTAGGTACTTCTTCGGTTGGGGCGGTAGCCTACAACTTTTTAAAACACTTTTTCACCATTAAAAACAATCAGAAACCACTTCAAATGAGAAATAAATATAAAAGCGATTCAACAATTTAATTACATTGTGTTCTTTGAAAATATACAAATTATCACTTGAAATAATGCAGATTGTTAGCTACGACACTTGCACAATTCACTGTTATCATGATCCACCATGATTTACGCTTAGGCCACGCCTCCTTCATTTTACTTAGTACAACATCTTTAATGTCGCTATTTTAAATATAAAGGACTTTAAACGCAAAAGGACTTTCGTTTAAAATACCGATGTTTAAGACTTTTAAGTTTTTTTCAGCAACAGCAAAAACATGATGATTCTATTAAGGAATTTTGATTATGTTCTTGTAAGGTTACTTGCCGTGAATACAACATCTCAGCACGGTAGGCCTATGCCTAGGCCGTGTTACACCTCGCTACCGGTACTTATAGCCTAAATTTAATTATAGGCCTACTAGGAAAACGCTCAAGTCCCGCCGCGTTGATGGATGAGCTTTTTTGTAAGTTTTTAGTTTGCGTAGGACCACTTTTCCTTTGCAAGTGCTTTTTGAATGCATTGTAGGTGATTGTTGTCGAGTTTCTAATGTTACTTGTTAATTGTTATTATAAACCTCAAAAAAAACTCATATCAAAACCTTTATTCTATGGATTCGGGTCGGGGTATTAGCACAGAAATGCCTTAGCACAGAAACGCCGTTACACCGAAAATTGAATTGATATTTTGTCTAAGTTATTTGAGCAGTATGGGTCTTTACACCGAATCGCCGTAGCACCGAATTGCCGTTACGCAGAAAATTCGGCAAAAACGACAGTAGGCCTATGTGTCTTTAGACCGAAATTTGGTGTAACGGTCCATCCGGATGGGCCGTTACACAGAATCAAGTACTTAAGCCAGCAAACTGCATGTCCTTAGCACAGACGCGTTACACGAAGAAATGTGCTCAGTATAGTCGACTGAGACCAAATGCTTGGCAAGTG
>JAMZAV010015460.1:0-12113 GCA_024449915.1 Sweltsa coloradensis | reverse complement strand
GTGAAAAAATCATACTAAGTTGAAGATTTTTAAAATTTTTAAATTAAATTAAAAATAAACTTTAATTTTAATTTTTTTAATTAATCGTAATTAAAAAAAAGGGAAAAAAAATCGTAAAATTTCGATTTTCATAAGAAATAATTATTCGATTGTACTCAAATTTCAAACGAATATATTAATTTAAAAAAATTAAGGTTCTGTGAAAAAATCATTACAATCGGATAAAGCATGTTGGTGTTATAAGGCAAAGAATTGATTTAAAAAAGAAAAAACCGTAAAATTTCGATTTTCATGAGAAATAATTTTTCGATTGCGCTCAAATTTCACACGAATACCTAAATCCATAAAATTAAGTGTTCTGTGAAAAAGTCATGAAATCGGATAAAGCATGTAGGTTTATAAATCGAAGAAATTTTTAAAAAATCAAAAAAAAATCGTAAAATTGCGATTTCATGAGAAATAATTTTTCAAATGCGCTCAAAAACGTGGCAGTTCTAAGTTCAAAGATTTCGAAGGCCTCCATAAAATTTCATCGCAATCGGAGTATAGGTTTAGCCGGAATCGTGTGGACAAACAGACAAAAATTCAAAAAAGAAAAAAAAAGAAAAGAAAGAAAAAAAACATTCCGGAATTTTTTCTCCAGTGTAGTAGAATGGAATCTTCGCTTCGCTCGCTTAACTCGCTACGCTCATCCAATAAATATATATGATTAAAATATTAAACTGTACTGTGTAATATATAATTTAAACAGATTGCAATGATAAATTAATATACTAATATGATTATAGCAAATATCACCATGTACATAACAGATAATTTTACAATCTCTGTAATGAACATTGTCTAATGCCGGACACGTGTTCCACATATATATTCCGAGAACACTTGATAGTTTCGCTGACCATTTGCTTCCTCATTGATGTATGCAGATCTCTTACTTATACCTAAGGCGCGCATTACTCGTTCATTTTGTTGGTCCCACCCTTCAAGACTGCCGACTATAAAGGCATCCAGAGCGGTAGAGTACCCTTCCGATTCAAATACCTTAGCAGTCTCACGGTATTTTTCCACCTTACGTAGTCGTGCTTCAATGAACGCATCTGCGCATTTCTCAAATGGACAAGCAGCATCTATGATTCTCAGTTTTTAATGTATCATCTTTGATAATGATATCAGGCCGTAATTTCGAGTTTTTAACTGCCGAATTACGCCGATTTACAGTTACCGGGTACTGTGAGTTTTGACCGGTTTTTGGGAAGTGCTGCTACAAGACGATTCTGTACATCATTGTGGCGTTTTTGCAATGCACTGGAATGGCGCATACAAAGGTTTGTGACATATGGCAGAGTCTCTTGGGGATAGTTACATAATCGGTATGACATAGATCCCTCACCCCAGAATCGACTCCCATTTAGAGGTATGACATTCAATCTGGCTCTATTTACAAAACGCCAATCACGAAAACGGCAGTGCGATCATGTAAAACTCCAGAGATAACGATAGAAAACGATTTCTATCGTTATCTCTAGCTACAATAGATAACTTTTGCGATCACGTAACTACATAGCTAACGTTCTCTATAGAAAGCGATTTCTACTAGAAAACTTCTTTATCGACGTACGATAATAATTATCGACGTACATATTATTGTACGTCGATAAATTATCGTACCTTCACAGCCATGTACACAGCGTTAAATCGTAAATAAAAATCATTGCAAGGCAGTGAAAATATGAAAAAAGCGGTAAATTCAAATACGTACCAACATGACGTAAATTCATATCGTAGCCTACGTAATAAAATGATTAAAAATATATTAATAATAATAATAATAATAATTATTATTATTATTGATTCATAGCAGTTGTCGAAAAAGTTTGCCCCAATGGAGGTCAACAATCACAACAAATAGCAGTTTAGTAAAGGTTTGTTCTGTGGTCCCGGTAGCTCAATTGGTAGAGCTATGGCACGTTACGCCGGAGGTTCTGGGTTCGAACCCCAGTCGGGGCAAACTTTTTCGACAACTGCTATGAATCAATAACTATGTCCTTAAAGCGGGCTTATGCTTAAAAATCTTATATTATTAATAATAATAATAATAATAATAATAATAATAATAATAATAATTCTAAAATAATAACTATAAAATAAATAACAAATTAAAAAAATAGTAAAAAAATAATAAAATGTCTGTGTATTATTTATTAATTCATTGCATAATAGTAGCCTTGATTACAATTTACAAGCCAACTGATTTTTCAAGTTTTATACAATCCCTGACCATCCAGAGAAAAGCTTTATTATTATTAGGTATGTTTAATTGGATGTAGAAAGACAGTAGGCCTTCTTGCACAACCCTATGTTTTGTATGCAAAGTTCATACTTCGAATTCCAAGGCAAAAATACAGTTGCCATACCTTACAGCCTACAAACATTGTAGAAAAGACTTCCCTTGCAGATATGTTGATTGGCCATGTTTCTATTAGCCCACCATTTGGGAAGGCATACTAGGAAGGACAAAGTGAACACAGATAGTGTAGGCCTAAGTTAACAAATAAGCAGCTACCAGTGGTGTCAAACTGTTTTCAAATATCAGGATTCAGCATTTGTATGGGTAATGGCACTTTCTCAGACAAACTACACTAATTGTTTTCCAATTTCGGTCTGTAGCAAGCATAACAGTGTAAAATAAAAACTTGTCTTATTATACTTTTTATAAGGGATATGTTGAAACTAGTTCTACAGAAACAAGGCATTTTTTGTTTACAATTCAAAATAATTATCATGTGTGTGTGTGTCACATGAACACATCTACACAAGTGCCTCAGACTGTATAAATATAATGCCTCTTTTTTATTATCATTTAGGCCTACACAGACAATTTTGTGTAGTGTTTTACTGAAATACAATTAAATTTGGTTAGAAATTACTCTTTATAAAATTTTGGCTTCACTCGTTGTGAAGGACAGAATTGACATTTTAAATCTAGGGGAGAGGTGTTTTTAAATACCTATTTTAATATCCTATTGATTAATGTGGTTGCCATACTAAAAGAAGATCAATATGGTTGTAGAGGAAGTAGGAGCAAATGTCAATGATGCAGATTATTAGAAATGTTGTAGGCCTACATAACTAGCTACTATTTTGAGGTCTAGAATTGTGCTTATATTTTATAGTTTATAAGCATGGACCTCTTGCAGGCATACTAGTACTACAAAATCAAATAGTGTCTTTGTTAAAATCAATACAATGTTTCTGTTTTAATACAATAATATTAAAAAATACATCCAAGCAAAAATATAAGTACCTAATACAGTAGGCCTACCTAGGTACCATCTACTGTAGATAGCTGTCAAGTCTATACTTACTGTACATAGGTTAGGTGGGTACATATTTTAAAGAAATGTAACTACACGTAGGATTAAACATTACAACTACATAGTGCTTGAAAAGTTGAAAGCTGCATTCTTTAGCACCATTCACTTCAGTGTTTCTCTCCAATCACCTACGGTACTTTGTATAGCATTAAATATGGAAGGTACAAGTTAAGTAACCAAGTATTCAGATTTAAAATAGTTGGAAATAAATTCAAAAATTAAATCATTTATCTCAGCCGGGTATCGAACCTGGGTCTGTCATATTGGTCTTGAAGTACATGTACGTGATTCAGTGTTTTGTTGATTGAGTAGGTAGAGATTCTTTTATGTGTACCGGTAACAGAGAATAGCTGTCCGTAGTGGATCATAAGGTTTGCGTGCAGGTCCAAAGTTTGATCCTTGCTCACGGCCTGGGGTTTGGTCGAACTAATGTAACTGTAGGGCAAGGCTTGGGATAAGTTCTCCGAGCAAAGATAAGGGCCTACAGACTAGGGGCACTGTAGACTGTGATGAGTTAGCTAGGCTAGCCTATGCTAGGCCAATCCTTCTCAGGTTGACAAATGACATGCACTATCCTATCGCATTCACCACAAAGCATAATCGCAATGTGAGAACAGCACCTAGCTGGTCCTAGATAGGGATGACATGAAATTAACTGCAGGTCGAAGGCCATTGTGTAGGCCCTAGACCCATCCATTATGATTGTGTGTCGGCATAGCCTACACCAAGCTCTAGAACCGAATACTAATGCGAAAAGTAAGGTTAGAGGAGCCCTGCGATCTAGGCTAAGCATCAAAGCCTCTATTCTACTGTACTATTCTATACTACTACTCCTACCTGCCGGGCTTAAATTGACTAGGCCTAACACTTGTGATATGACTGGTCGTAATTGGCCCTACAGAAAATAATAGGGACTTACTACGCCTGGGCCCTAGGCCCCTAGCGCAGTGTTTGACAGGACTGTCACCCACCAATGTAAAGAAGGTTAGGTTGTTATGCAGGCCAACATGTACACGGCTGACGGCTGGAAACTCGGAAGGCTGTGCCACAGCAGCTGTGCCAAGAGGAGGCAAATTTAAAATAGTCTTTTATGAATTACATATTTTCGTACGGCCGTATGGATGCCGGCTACACGGTGGACTAGAGTCCTTGTAATCTAGCCTTCATGGTAAGCTTACGCACAGTATGGGCTAGGCCTTACATACGCCTACGACAAACTGAGCAATTTGAAGAGTATTTGATCAAGTTATTGAAAACCTAGATAGTTTATTATTGTTCTGCATACCTTGTTATGAGATCTATGTGTAACAAATAACATCTAAAGTGCATCATTTTATTGTTATTAAATATAAAAGAGCTGAGGCGGTATTGATATGAAACAAGTCCGCCATTTGTAATTTGAGCTTTCTATAGGTGACAACTCGTAACGCGAGTTCCTTAGCTCACGCTAAATATTTGTCACTGTAGTTATCGTTGTCTATAGAGAAGTGATGTCACGAGTTACGTGGTCGGACTTTAGAATAGTTGTCACAGAATTGAGATAACGATAGAGAGCTCATGAGCTTTCTATAGAAATCGATTTCTACAAGCTTACATGATCGCACTGCGGGTGTGTTTTCCTGTAGCGACAAAATGGTTGCTTGCATAACACTTCGTTGTAAGTTGAAATACTTTTCCCTAACTCTTCTTATGCAACAACTTCTCCCTATAGGAATCACGCACTGCTGTTCTCAGTGTCTTGGCCAACAGTCCGCGTGAATCTGGTGGAACTACCGCACTGTCAGGCATCTTTTGTGGCCGAGGAACGTTTATACATAGCTCTTGTCGGGCACCATCATATGTCCATACAAAGCCATTCGAAAATCATCGTGATGCAGATCGTGCCTGTGTCCAGATTGAAGTTATTTCTCCTTCATGTCGCGCATAATTCTCCTTCCATAGTACCACTAGTGACTAAGATATTGGCAACATTCATCATTATTAGGAGCTCGGCATATCTTCTTTTTTACAACACTTCGAATAGACGCCAACGCGATTTCTCGACAAAATGCATCTCTGCAAGTCAACAGTCTGTACGGATGAGTTACTGCAAGTATATCACTAGAATCACCTAGTGGCATGACACCTGCTCCTCCTTCATGCAAGGCCATGTAAGCAACTTCTGGAATAGCTCTTTGAAAAGATTCATCCATTTCTTGGCCAGAGACTTTGTTTCCAAGTCAAAATTTATATTGTAATAATAATAATAATAATAATAATAATAATAATAATAATAATTTCTTGCTTGATGCTTTCACAGCCCGAAATATTAGAGAAATCAAATATTTTACGAGCCATTTCGCTGTGTTCGTTTTTATTATTAAATTACCTGACGTTTCGATACGTCTGTGCGTATCATCATTATTATTATTATTATTATTATTATTATTATTATTATTTATTTTCAATGTAATTACACAGTACAGATTAATACATGTAATAACCCTTATACCATGCACATTGATGGAAGTAAGAATCAGAGCAAAGCCCCATTACACAATTGTGTCTTACTACCAGGTACCTACACCTAATTAAAGCTATATTACAGGATTATTATTAACATACAATATACATAGCAACAAGATAATTACAATTGAATCAAGTATTAGGACGTTCATAGCAAACGAAAATGTACAATTAATTTACAATAAAATAACATGCTATTCTTATGAATTCAAATGAGTGTTTTGTGTTTGTGCGTGTTTACATATGCGTGTGTGTGTTTGAGTATGTGTACGTTATGTGTGTGTGTGGCAAGTGTGTTATTGAGTGGTCTGACTGTCCAGTAATGATTGCCTCAGCTGTTTTTGAAATTGGTGTGTAGATCGGATCTGTTTTTACATCATTATCAAGACCATTAAATAATGTAACTGACCTGTAGTAAAATCCATTTTGGTATTGTGATGTTCTTGCGAAAGGAGGACAAAGTGTCACCCCTCTGCCATATCGTACTGAACGGTAGCTTAATTTGACTGGGGTTAGAGGTCTAGGTCAACTTCGTTACAGAACATTTTTCTTAAGAACACAATATCAATTTCCTTAACATGATTTTCAAATGATAGTAAATTACTCAAGTCTAGCCTTTTCTTACTGTCACAATCCCTTCTCCGGTAATAAATTTATTTGCACGTTTTTGAATGGCTTCGAGTTTAAGCATTTTTTACTTTGGATGACGGATGCCACGCAGGGCATCCAAATGACATAAACGGATCTTATCAGACTTAAATAAAATGTCCGTTTTACCATTGGTCTGGCACATGAACAGTTCTAGAGAGAAAGCCTACAAGTTTTCCCAGCTTTGTTCCTAATAACCTCAGTATCATCATCATCATCGTATCATCATCTGAGGCAAATCGTTGCCTCTGATGATGATACGCACAGTCGTATCGAAACGTCAGGTAATTTAATAATAAAAAACGAACACAGCGAAATGACTCGTAAAATATTTGATTTCTCTATAATAATAATAATAATTAAAATAATAATAATAATAATAATAAAATAATAATAATAATAATAATAATAATAATAATAAATAATAACCGCCGCGTCGATCTGCTTTTATTGCGTTTGACGTTTCAGCCCAATTTGTGGGGGCTATCCTCAGAAAACAAAAAATAAAATTTAAAAAACTTAAAAAAATTTAAAAGCCAAGACAAGGTTTTCCCATTAAAAAAAACAAAATAAAAAACTACAAAACTGGATCGGGATCACCCCGAAAGTGGATTTCGGCGGAGTGATGGGGGTAGCACCAAAAATTCTAAAAAGGGATTTTGATTGGGTTGTGAAAAGACCTAAAAGAATGTAGTGCAATTTTAAAAAGGGCGGGGAAAAGAATATAGGGGCAGGATAGATATTTTTAAAGGGTACACCGAAAGCAATCAATCCTCTTCTAAGAATAATCACGTTCAATCATTCAAGGTCAAAATCTTGCCCCTTTCAAACCCTAAAAAACCCAAAGCCCTTCACGCAATATGCAAATTTTGTCGTAGATCTTTTTTGGCATTCTTAAAATTTTTCTTCTTTAAAAATTCTACCAACGATTATTTCAAACCCCTTTCGAATCAAAATTATTAGTCGATATTAAATCTTTTGTGATATTTTATAAAAAATCGAAAATCTTTTGGCAGACAAAATAATTGCAATACGGGTTTGGATTTAAAGGGTTTTTGGGTCGAGGCGTTTGGGCCCAAAAAAAAGATTTCGGTGGGGAAGAGTTGAAAATGAACCTTTTAAAGGTCAATAATACGTCACTGATGCATAAAAGGTTTAAAATGTTTTCTTTATAACACCACTCTAACGCAAATGATATTATAGAACAAGCACGAATACGGTACCGTGAAATGTCGGGTGTAAAGTTTTACAAGATAATGAAAAGTAGAACTGCGCATGGAAAGACGTATTTTAAAAATGAATGTTATTATTAATTGGAGCCAAAGCTTGGCCCTTCCTTTAGATCGTTTTTTTTGACACAAGGTTTGGCTTTATTTATTTTTTTCCCATTTGAGCACCTGCTTGAAAATTTATCATTTTTCGTTTAAAGCAATTATTGAAAAATATGTACGAAATTTGAAAGTTTAATTAAATAAAAATTATAGGTTCAAATAAAAACAAAAAATGGATCTATTTCAATTTTAAATTTTAATACATAAAAATTTGAGAAAAAACCAGAAACAAAATCTCTAAATTTTGGGGATAAAGTAATTATCTATATTAAAATATAGTATGTACTAAAATAAAAAAGTTTACATGTTTTACATTTACTTTATAAGTAAAAAAAACCAAAAAAAGTAAAAAAATTAATTTTAAAAAAATAAGTTCAAGAAAAAACCCTCGCCATTTTTTGTATCTGCTATACTCCTACTTGATTTACTTTTTTCCCAAAAAGTAAAATGAATTATGCCCTTATTGAGTGCATTGACATAAAAGTCTAAGGCTCGGATTTATATTCTAAGAGTCTGCGGAATTGTATTCTACCTATGCTTATAATAGTGTTAACTGGTATCGCAATATCTTATCTTGTAGACCAAGGATATTTACGAGATTTTTTTCTAACAAACTTCGGGGCAATGCTGAGTGCGGTCCGGTAACACTTGTCAATTAACTCGCTCCACATCCTCACCAAAAAATATTTAATTTGCTAAAAATGCTAGTTTTTCGGTACGAACTTCGTTTAGTACAAGATTTTGAAATTTTATTTTGAAATCAGTTCAGTGACTGGTACTAAAAAGAAAATATGAACTTACAATATGCTGCGTTTGGAAGGGATATGAAGCGAGTCAATTAAAAAGTAATCCCGGTTAGCACTTTGCATTGACCCAAAGATTGTTAGTAAAAAAATAGTAAAAATACTTGGTACACAAAATACACAAAAAGAGATAATTATTGCGATACCAGTTAACATGGAAAATCGAATTCCGCAGATTCTAAAACAACCAAATATGCAAAATCGCATGCCCAACATAGAGTTAAATATGCGAAAAATGTGTAAAAATATGTAGGCAAGAGTTCATTTAACTAGCATTCGATATCATTCTGGTAAATGGGATCAAAGTATTTTTCAATCCGTTCTTTGACACCTTACATGTTCTAAACTGTCGCCACTGACCCTCCTCAACACCCTCCTTAGGTGTGCATGGTTTGAATGTGTTTGCGCAGGTTCGAGCGGTGTTTCGATTTCAAATCACATTGAGGGCACGGAAACTGTGGATCTTTCCCACACTCGTACTTGAGATGTCTCCTAAGAGACCTGGAGGAATGATAGACGTTCCTACAACCTTGGCATCGAAAGTTCCGCATGGACTGTGCTGACTTTGAGTGTTTGCGTGCAGGCTTGGTTGGTATACCCAAGGACGGAACATAAGAAGAATATCCAGTTCCTAGTACAGAGTTTGTTGAATCTGCAACAGAAAACGAGCAAACATTTTGTACGAGCTCTTGTACTTCATTTTGACTACACTGATGTTCTGTTGTATGATTTTATATTTTTGTCTATCTACAGGACAAACGGCTTCTCCAATCTTGATACAAATTTCATGGACGCTTAGACATTTTTAAACTTAGAACAGTCTCGTATTTGGTTACAATCGAATAAATAATAATAATACTAATCATTATTATAATAATAATAATAACAATAATAATAATAATAATAATAATAATAATAATAATAATAATATATTTTTATTAATTCATTAATTACATTTGTGTACATTTTTTCATATGCTTCGGTCCACAAAGCCTTAAAGTAAGGCTTGTCTGTGGTTTAAACCACATCAATGTGTACCATTCATACAACTACGGTGTTGTGCGAAGTTATTACAACAATAACAAAGAAAAATAGAACAAACTCAGTGGAACACCGTCCTGTATAACAAAACAAACTAAAAAAAAAAATTGAATATTGAATATAAAAATATTATACTTGAGGTAACACAAAAACAACACAGTATTAGATGAATAAATTTACATACTTGCACCAAGTATCTAAATATTTAAAGACTCCTCCAAAAAAACAAACAAGAAAGCAAAATTGATAGATACATACAAGAAACGACTAAAATCTATCCTCAAGACGCAACTAAACGGTAAAAGCAAGATCACAACAATAAATACATATGCTATACCAGTACTGACATATTCATTCGGAATCATTAAATGGACGCAGACAGACATCCACGCGTTGGACATATTAACTCGTACTACACTTACCAAACACAGAATGCATCATCCTAAACCAGCAATAGAGAGATTGACACTTCTAAGAGAACAAGGAGGACGAGGCCTAATTGATCTGAACAACTTATATATATATATATATATTATAAACAACTAGACATTTTAAGAAAATATTTTTTTACCAAGAGCAACCAATCAACACTGCATAGGGCTGTGGTGCTAGCTGACAAATCATTAACTCCACTCAATTTAGCAAACGAAAATGTCAATCTACAAGGGAAACTCATAACTGACGTTTCAAAAGAGTTAGGTCTCTCAGAAAAGACCATACACAAGAGACATTATGATGAACTACACATAATGATTTTTTCACAGAACAACAGAAAATCCGCATAACACATGGCAGCTCAATGCACCAATTACGCTCATCCAACAACGCGGTGGGACTTAAGCGTTTTCCTAGTTATTTTCATATCCAACGTTGTGATACCGATTTGGCACAAATGGCTAACCAGAAAGTAACTGAAAAGGAAAAGCTTTTTCGTGCATGCAGTAAAACGAAGCTTGTTATTTCTATTAGTATTGGGTAAACATGGGCTTCTCCGATACATGCAAGTACTAACATCATGCTGGTCAGAGTAATGAGATATCTGTACTCGTAGTTAATACACAAAATAGGAACAGAATATCGATAAAGAAAGAATGAACAACGAACTACAGGAATGTCAAGAGCTAAGCACGGTATCACCTGTATGGTACAATGTAAGGCATCACCAACATGTTGATTTCGTTTCATTTTATTGCTTACACTTACTAGATGTATACATTGTTGTATCATGGTTGTATTATGGACCTAGCGTTATAGATAATGTTAAGAAAAAACAATTACTTTTCTTACTTGTATTATACTAGGAAAACGCTTAAAGTCCCGCCGCGTTGATGGATGAGCTTTTTAAAGTTTTTAGTTTGCGTGGGATATCTTTACTTTTGCAAGTGCTTTGTTTTGCTACCTACGCATTGTAAGTGATTGTTGTCAAATTTCTTTTGTTACCTGTCAATTGGTATTATTTACAGTAAAAAACTTATATTAAAAGCTTTATTTATATGGATTCTGGCTAACTTTTTCAACTTTTTCTTTCTAAAGGTACTACATCACCATAACCTTAATGTGTATGTATAATTTGAACGTTGTAGGCCCACCCGTTTGATCAGAATTGGCCCAAATAGCACGAAAATATCGCACTAAAAATCGAAAAAAAATCATAAACGTACGATCTTCATGAGAAATATTTCTTCGATTGTACCCAAAAACGTGGCAAGTCTAAGTTCAGAGATTTCGAAGGTCCTGTCAAATTTTCATCAAGATCGCATATGCCGTTTGCCCGGTAGAGAGCGAACAAACAGACAGAAAAAAAAAAAAAAAAAAAAAAAAAAACAACAAAAAAACACCCGAGCTAAATTTTTTGAGGGGTCGGTGAAATTGAAGTCTTCGCTTCGCTCATCCAATAATTTTAATTTGGTATATGGACGGGAATCAAGTTGGAGTAATTTATTATGATTAGCCTGTACATAGTAACTACTTCAAAGAAACAATAATATATAAATAAATGTACAGTGTAGGAAGGTGATAACCAAACACACGTGACAGAGGTCTAAATATGTTTTGATATAGTTGCTATTTGCTTACGATGATGGACACTTCAATGAATTGGTTCCACATGATAGTTGTGGCGCGGATATATGTTAGATAATATATTTTTGAGATGCAATGCAAAATAATGAACAAACCGTGTATCTAAGTGGCATGTATTATGTTCCTAACGAGAATATAAAATAAAAGGGTTTTCATAACACATGCACACATCATGTACACCAAATCACGTAATGTGCATCATATAAATTCAGTAACATTGCGTAACCGTAAACGAAGATGTCTAACAATTTACAAGTTTCAAATATTATTAGTTTGAACATTAACAAAATTTTTTAAAAAATTCTACAGAGATATAATTGAAATTA
>JAMZAV010015459.1:0-12242 GCA_024449915.1 Sweltsa coloradensis | reverse complement strand
AGCGACACTTTGCAGTGTTATTGATTGTTAGTGACGTATACCGGGTGTGATGTAGTGCGTCGCAATAGATTGGGTCCATGATAACAGTGAATACATTCAAACCTATTAAGAATGATATACACCACAATAACAAAAAGGAACAACATTCGATCCATGCCCTCAATATTTTTAAGAAATTCGTTGTACAATCAATTAGATGAAGAAATTAGAATAAAAACATGAAAGATTTAAGATGCTGAAATAAATTCCTAAGAAGGTCATTTCGGCACTGAGACGAAGGTCCGTTTCTCATTGGATTTGTGTTCTATGAAGGTTAAAAAAAATTTAGCCCCCATGCCTCTCGCGAAAGCGGGGGCCCTACTCCGCCAGAGCCCCAAATTCAAAATGGATGCATCGGCCGTGTTTGAGTTTATTTTTGCACTGGTTTGGCCTACAGTACCTTTTTGGTATAAATTATTTAGAGTATTTAAGGTTGAGGATTTAATTTTTAAAGTAGTTTTGGTGATTTCACATAGTTGTGTACCTTTAGATTGAACAGGACGCGATTTACAGAAACAGGAAATGGAAAATTTGTAATACCGTAGCAGTTTTAGTGACAGAGCGTTGTATATGGTACAAATCTTTTCTTTTTAAATGCGGATAAACAATTTCGATGGTGACCATCTTCTAGTGGTGTCCAAGGCCTGCCATGGCAAAAAAAAAATGGCCGCTGTTGTGCAAATAAGTGTCACTCATATCTTTGTAAGTGTCTAACTGATTTTAATTTTAAAGGTAGCAATAGATAGGTATTGAAATGAGCTACAAATTATATATTACGATTTTAACGTTAACCCATAATTTTTAAGGTTATGTTATGTGCCACCGATTTTCAAATTTGTGTCCCCAAATATTTTTTGTAAGTATCGGCCCAAATTTTAAAATTTTAAAAAAAAATCCCAATCGATAGGTATTGAGCAGAGCTACAAATCTTAATTTATCAGTTTCACTAGAATCAAATTATTTTCTTAGGTAAGATACAAAAACTACACCTTTTACCAGACTCGTTCTCGTTATGGAGGTTTTAACGTAAATATCTACTAGGTCAAAAAGGTTTTACAATTACTTAAGTTGTATTTTTGTAAGCATATTTCTTTATATTTTAAATGAGGCAGTGGGTGTGAGGCGAGAGCATGTTGATGATGAGTATGCAACAGGTAGGCCTATGTGTTCTTGTGCCTAATGTTTCCTGCCAAAGAATTTTGAGAATCGTTTTCTTGATAAAGTTCTAAACAGCTTTCTAAACAAGCTTCAACCTAACTATAAGGAAAAAAATAATTTTTGAAATAATGGTTGACTGCTGGGAATGGTTTTTAAGAGGCAAAATAAGGCAATTCCAGATATATAACAAGACAGTACCTATATATTTCGGTGAACAAAACTAGTGACAGTTTCTATTGCCTCATAAGGTACATATGTTTGACCATTGGAATAGAAGGGGAAAATTCATGTCATTTTCAAAAATTCGCGTTTTAAACGATCAACGGGGGGGGCGTTTACCCGTCAGACCCCCCCAAATTGGGCCCAAAAAGGGTCAAATGTGCCCCATTAAGTATACACGATTAAAACATACAAAAATTTATAAAAGAAGTTACCCCAAAAAAAGAATATCACTCGTCGGACGGGCTGCGTTGGGCCCCGTTGACCCGTCAGACGTCCTCAAAGTGGGCCCCAAAAAGTCAACTCGGGCCCTCATAAGGTATACGTGATTCAAAACATACGTATTTTATAGTAAAAAATTACCAGAAAAAACGAATATCACTCGTTAGACGGGCTGCGTTGGGCCGTTGACCCCACAGACGCCCCCAAAGTGGCCCCCCCCCCAAAAAGAGTCAAATCTGCCCTCAATAGGTAACATGATTCAAACATACGTCATGTTATAAAAAATTACCAGGAAAACGAATATTACTCGTCAGACGAGATGCGTTGGGGCTTTGACCCGTTAAGAAACCCCCTAAAGGGCCCCCAAAAGGGTTTCAAATCTGCCCCCGTAGGATATACATAATTCAAACTTCGTCATTTTATAGAGCCAGTTTACCAGAAAACGAATATCACTTCGTCAGACGGGCTGCGTTGGGCTTTGACCCTCAAACGCCCCCGAAGTGGGCCAAAAAAGGTCAAATCTGCCCTCATAAGGTAAAAAATAATTCAAACATACGTCATTTTATAGAGTCAGTTACCAAGAAACGCATATCACTCGTCAGATGGGTTGCGTCTTGCGTTGGGGCTTTGATCCGTTAGGTAACCTCCAAAGGGGGCCCCCAAAGATGTCAAATCTGCCCTTAAGACTGTTTGCCAAGCTCGGGCCAACGTTTTTTACAATGTTAAATGCCCATTTAAAAACACGCTTGATCGTCAAATCAGCTAATTTCACATACAGAATATACCGCTTTTTGACCTTTAAATTTTCATCCCAAAAATCTGCATTTTTGGGAGGCTGTTCAGAAAGATGAGCGTGTGTCGCTATCAAAGCACTTTTTGAGATTTCAAATAATTATCTCCTACACAAATTGGTATATTAGGTACTACAAATTAACAGTTCGGTGTCATATTACGGTCATTTAATAAGAAAAGTGAGCAATATTTGGAAAAATGTGCCTAGATGGACCCCTATTATACATTCTAACTTAACATTTTGGGCAAAGCAAAACCCGATAGGACACCGATAGACTTCCAAGTGATCCAGAGTCCAGACTCACCTCTGCGTTCTGCGTCAAAGCCTGGTTTCCTCGAGCTTAGCCAACAGTCTTAAGGTATATATGATTGAAACATGGGCTTTTCTATAGTAAAAGTGACCACGAAAAAGAATATTACTCCTCATTATTTCATCATTTTTGGTATTTTTGTAGGCCTATATTATTTATATAAATATATATATTATATATATATAATGTCATATATAATATATTAAACCTTGGTTTTATTGTAGGCGACAATGACGCTGTGAAATTGGTTCCATAGATAAAATTTAAAAAAAAAATGCCATTATGTGTATATAGAGATGTTAAATACAGACCAAGATGGTTCCTCTATGATCTGTCCTCTTTTTCACTTGATGAATATGCAATGCGATTTAGAAGTAGAGGATTTTGATGAGGATGATTGATGAATAGATGTTTCGGAAGCAGCGTACAGTGATGACGATTTTGATAACAGTTTTTAATTTTTTTCACAATTTATTTATTCTAATCCTCAATTGTCTTTAATGAAAAGTATTTGCATGTTTCAACGCACGTAAAAGATTATTACGTATGTTATGATATGATGATGATTACTAATAAAATTTTATAGCGTATACAAACATACTGTGATAACGAATGTATGGAAGTTTTGATGTTTGGAGTTAATTATGACATACTAATTTATATATTCTAATCCTCAATTGTTTGTAACTTATAAAAAACTATTTGCAGATTCAAACAATATTAAAGATTATTGATTAATAGGTTATCATTGATGGGTAATTTCTTACGTAACTTATGATTACTATGATCTAATTACTTATTTTATAAAAGAAAATGATTGTCAATGGGTTATCTTGTATCGTTATAGAATATGCCAGAGTTTAAACTAATCTGTGATTTAAAAGTCAGAAACCGTATAGTAGCATTTAACAAGTAGTAAATTAAACACGCTCTTCATTGGTAAAAAAAAAATTTCAACACTCTTGACATGCAGTTTACACCCTAACATACTATACATACACCATCCTTTTTTAAATAATTACCATAAGACGAAGGGATAACATGTCTTCCTGATTTATTCATCGATCTAGACATTTCCCCAAAAAAAAAAAAAGTGGTAGGTGGGAGGGCTCAATGACCAAAATATGCATAACATCATGAAATGCATATTATCGCACAAATCCGATTAAATCCACATAATTTCGTAAGTATCGAGACAAAACACGTTTCAAATTTTTTTGGGGGGAAGTAGCAGGTAAGGCCCCAACACAGCCAGTCTGACGAGTGATATTTTTTCCGAGGTAAATTTTTCTATAAAAAAACCGTATTATTCAAACATGTTTAATTTATGGGGCAGATATGATCATTTTTAGGGCCCAATTCCGGGGCCGTCTGTAGGGTCAAAGCCGCAACGCAGATCGTCTGACGACAAAATATATTAGTCCTCCTGGTAACTTTAACTTTAAAGTGACGTAAGTTTGAATCATGAATACCTTATGAGGGCAGATTTGACCATTTTGGGGGCCCACTTTGGGGGGTACTTACGGTCAAAGCCCCAAGCAGCTCGTCTGACGAGGTGAAGAGTAATATTCGTTTTCCTGGTCACTTTTTTTAATAACATGACGTATGTTTGAATCAGAATACCTTATGAGGGCAGATTTGACCTTTTTTTTTGGGGCCCCCTTCGGGGCGTTGACGGGTAAAAGCCCCAACGCAGCCCGTCTGGGCGAGTGATATTCGTTTTCTGGTAACTGGCTCTCTAAAATGACATAAATTTGAATTAAAGTATATCCTACGGGGGCAGATTTACCATTTTTTGGGGGGCCCCCTTTGGGGTTACTTAACGGGTCAAAGCCCCACCGCAGCTCGTCTGACCGAGTTATATTTTGTTTTCCTGGTTCCTTTTTGTATAAAATGACGTATGTTTGAATCATGTATACCTATTGAGGGCAGATTTGACTTTTTTGGGGGGGGGGGGGCCACTTTGGGGGGTCTGTGGGGTCAACGGCCCAACGCAGGGCCCCCTGACGAGTGATATTCGTTTTTTCTGGTAATTTTCACTATAAAATGGGCGTATGTTTGAATTACGTATACCTTATGAGGGCGAGTTGACTTTTTTTTTGGGGCCCCCTTTGGGGGCGTCTGACGGTCAACGGGCCCCAAAGCAAACCGTCTGACGAGTGATATTCTTTTTTGGGCTAACTTCTTTTATAAATTTTTGTATGTTTTAATCGGTATACTTAATGGGGCAGATTTGACCCTTTTTGGGGCCCACTTGGGGGCGTTGACGGGTAAACGCCCCCACGTTGACTCGTAAGACGCGCATTTTTGAAAATGACATGAATTTCCGCTTCTATTCCAATGGTCAAAACATATGTACCTTATGAGGCAAAAGAAACTGTCACTGGCTCTCGGTCTATATATAAAGCAAGTAAAACTAAACTACATAGGAAAACGCCAATTCAACCAGGAAAATACGTAAAAACTAGTGACACGCCGTATGGCCTCTCAAAAAGATGGAACTGTGTACCCCCACAAACTTTACACTGTTTAACCTAGTTTAAATAATTTGTTTGTATTTATTCTTTAAATTTTAAATTTAAACATACATGTTATTATATTAAGCATTTTTGGATGAGCGTAGCGAGCGTAGCGAGCGAAGCGAAGATTCCATTCTACTACACTGGAGAAAAAATTCCGGAATGTTTTTTTTTTCTTTTTTTTTTTTGTATTTTTGTCTGTTTGTCCACACGATTCCGGGTAAACCAATACTCCGATTGTGATGAAATTTTATGGAGACCTTCGAAATCTCTGAACTTAGAACTGCCACGTTTTTAAGCGCAATCGGAAAATTTTTTCTCATGAAAATCGCAATTTTACGATTTTTTCAAATTTTAAAAAAATTCTTCGACTTATAACACCTACATGCTGTATCCGATTTTAATTATTTTTGCACAGAACCTTTATTTTATGAATTTTGATATTCTTGTGAAATTTGAGCGCAATTGAAAAAATATTTATCATAAAAATCGATATTTTACGGGTTTTTTCTTTTATTAAACAATTCTTTGACTTATAACACCTACATGCTTTATCCGATTGTAATGATTTTTTCGCAGAACCTTAACTTTATTAATTAATATATTCGTTTTAAATTTGAGCGCAATCGAGTAATTATTTCTTATAAAAATCGCAATTTTTACGATTTTTTTTTACAATAACGATTAATTAAAAAAAATTTAAAACAATGAAGCTAATTTTTTATTTATTTAATATAATTTAAAAAAAATTCAACTTAATAATGATTTTCCACAGAACAACAGAAAATTCGCATAACACATGGGCAGCTCAATGCACCAATTACGCTCATCCAACAAACGCGGCGGGACTTAAGCGTTTTCCTAGTTAATAAAAACATTAGCATTAATTTTGTTTCGTTGTCATTACTTGAAATATTTTATTGAACTTTGGTCTACATTGATTATTACTTGCAAGTTCTCAAAGAAGAATAGGATTACACACCAACAGCAGACCGGATTAAGGACATACAACTGCAATATTATTAAAACAAAAATAATACAATACGCAGTGCTCAAAATAACATTTAATTTAAAACTCCATATATTATGAGACAAAAACTACCTGGTTTAAAAAAAAAACAGGTCCTTCTCCGGACTTGGGTAATATCTAACCAAACCTGCGTCGAACGAGCTGGAGTAAAACCTTCTGTACTTCTTGGTCTTGGCCAAAGAGAATGTTTAGTTGTTTTCGTCGTCCTTGGCCTAATCGTATGAGTACTGATTCTTCGTTTTTGTTTTTCAAATCATCATCTGTTGTATCTAACATTTGATGTAGCTGTTATATCTTCTTCGTCTGTTCTGTTGGTGCTTCTGTTGTGTTTTCCCTATCTCTCTGATCTGAAACTATTTTAGTAAAAATTTGTTTTTTTATACCAAGTCTTGGGCTTACTCCATTCAGTGCGGGTGTGTTTTTTATGGAGTTGTACTTTGATCCAACTATGTTGTATCTACGTTGTTGTAACTGTTGTATATTTTTCGTCTGTTCTGTTGGCTGCTTGTGTTGTGTTTTCCCTATCTCTCTGATCGAAACTAAATTTTGGGTTTAAAATATTTTTTTGTACCAAGTCTTGGCGTACTCCATTGAGTGTGGGTGTGTTTAATGGAGTTGTTCTTCAAATCATCATCTGCTGTATCTACGTTTAGTTGTAAACTGTTGTATCTTCTTTGTCTGTTTCTGTGGCTGTTCTGTTGTGTTTGACCTATCACTCTGATTTGAAACTATTTTGGTTAAAATATTTTTTCTTGTACCAAGTCTTGGCTTACTCCATTGAGTGTGGGTGTGCTTAATGGAGTTGTTCTTCAAATCATCATCTGCTGTATCTACGTTAGTTGTAGCTGTTGTATCTTCTTCGTCTGTTCTGCTGGCTGCTTCTGTTGTGTTTTTCTATCATTCTGATCTGAAACTATTTTTGGTAAAAACATTTATTCTTGTACCAAGTCTTGGCTTACTCCATTGAGTGTGGGTGGCTTGATGGGTTGTCTTCAAATCATCATCTGTTGTATCTACGTTAGATGTAGCTGTAGTATATTCTTCGATTGTTCTGTTGACTGCTTCTTTTGTGTTTACCCTATCTCTCTGATCTGAAACTATTTTATTAAAAATTAGTTTTATTGTCCCAAGTCTTGGTTTCCTCCATTTAGTGCGGGTGGTTTGTTAATGGAGTTGTATATGAACCAACATATGTTGTATCTACTTTAGTTGTAGTGTTGAATCTTCATCGTCTGTACTGTTGGCGCTTGTGTTGTGTTTTCTCTACATTCTGATCTGAAACTATTTTGGGTTTAAAATATTTTTCTTGTACCAAGTCTTGGTTTAAACTCCATTGAGTGTGGGTGTGCTTAATGGGGGTTGTTCTTCAAATCATCATCTGCTGTATCTACGTTAGTTGTAGCTGTGTATCTTCTTCGTCGGGTTCTGTGGCTGCTTCTGTTGTGTTTTCCCTATCATTCTGATCTGAAACTATTTGGTAAAAATATTTTTTCTTGTACCAGTCTTGGCTTACCCATTGGTTTGGGTGTGCTTGATGGGAGTGTTCTTTAAATCTTTCATCTGTTGTATCTACGTTAGTTGTAGCTGTTGAATTTTCATCGTCTGTTCTGTTGGCTGCTTCTGTTGTGTTTTCTCTATCATTCTGATCTGAAACTTTTTTGGTTAAAAATTTTTTTTTGTCCCAAAGTCTTGGCTTACTCCTTTGATTTTTGGGTGTGCTTGATGGAGTTTTTTCTTTAAATCATCATTGTTGTATCTACGTTAGATGTAGCTGTAGTATATTCTTCGATTTTTTTGTTGACTGCTTCTGTTGTGTTTACCCTATCTCTCTGATCTGAAACAATTTATTAAAAATAAGTTTTAATGTAACCAAGTCTTGGCTTCCTCCATTTAGTGCGGGTGGTTTAAGGGGATTTGTACTATGAACCCAAACATATGTTGTATCTACTTTAGTTGTAGCTGTTGTATCTTCTTTGTCTGTTCTGTTGGTGATTCTGTTGTGTTTGACCTATTACTCTGATCTAAAACTATTTTGGTAAACAAAAAAGAATTTGTTCCATGTCTTGGCTTAATCAATTGGGTACTGACTTGATCGGGAGAGTTAGAACTCCAATCCAACATCGACTGGAGATGCTTCGCTTGTGTTTGCCGTGTCACTGTTGTCTGCAAGTAAATCCCTTGTCTCCTCAAAAGTATCTTCAATGGTTGTGTTGGTATCTTTTGGTGTATTTTCTACATCACTCTCATCATATATTTTATCAATTTCCTCCCACGTTTGATTGCCATTGTTCTTGACCATACTTCCTTCTTTGTTATTTCCATGATCTAGTAAAATGGTGTAGTTAAGTATCTTAACGTCAGTATTCTGCGCATGGTTCTGAGAAGTATCTTGTTCTAAGTAAACAAACAATGAAAAACACAATAACCTTATTTTGTATTTTCTTTTTTGTGACAGCCTATATCTTGAAAATTTTCAATGTGGTGCGATCATATTCATAATCATACATGTCAGATAAGAAACTAATCTTTTACATTTAGTTTGCTTATCTAATGTTTTATGTGATGTCCATACCAGGTGAGACCATATCAGTTGATATACACTAACTAAAAATATATTTCTGTTCGGTTTCAGATTGGAGTTCAAGTAAATGCATCCGGACAGGGTGAGTGTTTTAAGCTAAATAGCAGGTTGTGGAACAATATCTCATACATCGGCCTGCCAAATAATTCTTACTTCTATAATGAATGTTGTTCGTAGTACAACTTTATTTTGAAACAAAGCTCTGCCTTTACATTAAGGTTCCCTTTAAAAGACACAGAATAACTAAAATTAATTAATTTACATTTATACAAATTACGTTTAACAATAAGTAAAATTAGTTACAGATTATGAAAAAAATGAAATGAAGTGAAAAATGAAGTGAGATGTATGATTTGTGAAGTATAAAAATAACAAATACCGATTTATACTTGTTACTTCTTGCTTTGGCCATATATAGATGATTTCTAAAAATCAAAATCGATCCCTTTAAAGTTTAAAGCAAGGAGCACCGTCATAAAAAAACACGCATTTTCAATTCAAATTCAAATTCAATGCAAATTCAATTTGTATTTAAATCCTTGCTACATAAAGGTAAAGTAATACTTATAGTAAGGGCGTAGCTGTTATGATAATAGAACCATAAATAATAATTACAAATATATAATAACTGTTAAGGCTCCCATGCATTGCTTTAAAAGCATTAAACATTGTATTACAATTATTATCCGTCCCGAGTTTACCTTTGTTTGACCAAGCTCGAGAAGGTACTGCAAAAGTTCAGTTCAGTGTCATCAGCCTGTCACACACAACCTTGGAAATAAGTCATAGGTCTTATCCAATTTCACTGTCTTGATCGAACCCACACTCGAAATAAACTATACTATATAAGTTAACCAATTGCTTATATATTTTATATCATCGGTTTGCTGACGTCTCCTAGTACCTGAGATGACTCAGGACTTTTCATGCAATTGTTATTCAAAATATTAATTTCATACATTCGACGAATTATAAAATCCAAACCAACAAGGATTTGAACACGGTTTGCCCAAATTCCAAGTGACGCGTTAGAGGCTTAGCCAATGCAATGTTCGGTTAAAGTTTTTTTTTTAATAATAATAATTTTATTGGACATTAGAAAAATACATACAATATTTACTAATTTTTTACAAATTTACAAATTTATTGTCATAGAACATACATGACTCATACAACATAGCAAATTGTACAAATAAATAATTAATGTTCATACAGAAATAAATCTAACAAGAATATAATCAAAAAACCCACAAAGCCTGAAAAAGGCTTAACTGTGGGGTAAAGACAATTTATAAGTTATTTAAGATGGTGACAATACAGAGAACGGAACATATAACCAAAATAAACATGACAAATATGTATATATAAATACTATGGTTGCATGACATATTAAGTTAATTTGTGAAATCCAAAAAATTACAGAAAAAGAACAAAGAGCTAAGAAAAAAAGAAAAAAATAAATCGGAAAACATTGTCAAAAGGTGTCAGAAAGAAGATAAGATTTTAGTTCAGTTTTAATTTTTGAAATGTTAGACAAGGTTTTCAGTGAGGAAGGCATCAAGTTGAACGTAGAAGGAACCGAATAAGAAAGTGAACGTTGGCCGTATTTGTTGTTAAATTTGGAATTTTGAATGCCCCCGCCACTTTTAGCCTTGTATCCTTGCATTGAAATCTGATTTAAAATAGAAGTGTAATATAAATCTATATATAAACAATGAAGATATTGGCCAGCACATTACAAAAAGAAAATATTTGTTTACGAGAGAGTTCAGAATCGGTTTTAAAGTCACACATTTCCATTTTTAACATTTTTATTTCTAAATCTTCCACCCTTTGAATATGACACCGCGAAGCATTGCCCCAAGCTAAAATGCCATACAAAATCAAAGATTCGGCTATGGATTGATACACGGTTCTAAATAAGGAAAAAGGTAATACATGTTTTAGAATAATATAAAGCCGAGAGGAGCAAGAGCGTAGTCTGTTACATAATTTATCAATATGATATTTCCATGAAAAGTGCCTATCAACAGTTAATCCCAGGTACTCATAAGTATTTACACATTCAATTTCCCCACTACATTCACAATCGGTCAATTCAGCCATATTATGAATGCAGTTGAAATCGTGATAAATAATATTAATTGGAAAATCTTTTTCGTGGTTGGGGGGTGTGCATATATGTACAATTTTGGTTTTAGAAGAGTTAATTATCATTTTTTTTTATCGTGATTACAACGTAAAAGACTGTTAAAGTCAGACTGTAGCATAGCATGCGCAACACGGATATTAAAATGCACCGCGAGTAAAACAGTATCGTCAGCATAAAAAAATATAAAGCAATATTGTTAATTGTAATACCGAGATTAGATTGCGTTTAATATTACCAATTCCACCTACGGGAGTGTTTCCTGACTTCTCGGTTTAAGAAATAATTATTATACAATAACTCAACCACGATTGGTAAGTGCAGTTATTAACTTACCATGTTTAAAAGGGTATTCATCAGCTAAACTAAACACATATATTTCATTCGGGCTAACTAGTTTTGAATTTAGAAAGTAACAAAAAAATTATTGGGTCCACCATGACCTGATCTTTTTTCAAACTTGGTAATTTTCGAGCTAGTTCTCACCGGCAAAAATCAAGACACGATGCTAGAAAGGGCCATTATAGATTAGAAAAAGAAGATTAGATAAGAAAAAGATTAGACAAAATTAGACGGAAAAAACCGATTTAGGAAATTAGTCGAAACGCTAATTTTTGTAAATTTCAGTATCAAAAATTAAAAAAATCGTTTAAAATCACAGTAACAAGACATAATTTTTAAATTAATAAATAAATTAAATGCATAAAATAAAATAATAACATAATTGTAAATCAGTTTATTAACGGAATATAGAAGACGTTAAAGTAAAAATTAAAAAATTAAATTTAAAATAAAGATAGAATTTTTATTGTAGTTTTATGCTATAGATTATGTAGTAAACAATAATTAATGGGGATTATAGCCCGTTCTATTTTGGCAAACGTTTGAATTCGAATCGTCTTGAGTACTTACGAGAAGTCTCACACGAATATTTATTTATAAATCATTTCGTTTAATCCGTAGGGGCTTTTGGTAATAACACAATACCGAAATAATTGACTCCATACAAACGTTATGAGAAAAATTCAAAATTTACAAGACCTTTCTACATTTAGATTGGAAATGGTGCTGTTCAATTTGATTGGGAATAGTTACATTACAATTTATTATTGTCGATCGGATGTTTCAATTTCCGTGGGCCCCCCCTTTTTTTGGGTCCTTGTTGGTTTTTTGGGGTTTCCCCCCCCCCGGGCCCCCCTTTTTTCTCCCCCGTTTTGTTTCC
>JAMZAV010015458.1:0-12221 GCA_024449915.1 Sweltsa coloradensis | reverse complement strand
AAAAAAATAGCCGGGATTTTGGGGGGCAAGGCCCCAACAATAGCGCCCTAGGAGAAATTTTTAAAAGTAGGCTTTTAGAGGCGTTCTGAGCGTTTAATATAATATACTGGACTGAATTAATGAAAATTTCAAAATATTGTCGTTTTTGTAGTGTTAACAAAGATTAGTCATGTGGTGTTAACACCAGAAAACCATAAAAAATGCATTGTGATCGTAAAATGTGTCCCGCTTGGTGTATTGGCAACCCTACGTACGAGACTATAGTGAAGGAGGATTAGGGTTCGATTCTCACTGATGTTGTTTTGATTAAGGTTTTGGTCAGTTGTAAGAAGAATGCTGCGATTTGTAGATATTTGTGAAGATTTTGTTGTTGGTTGGTTCAATATCAAGTTATGCTGTTACATATTGGTGATACTAATTCTCTTCGTAGGGGGTTACACGTCAGTTTTACCATTGAGTATAGAACATAAACTCAAAATGGTTTTATCGGTGTTACCCTCTTCAGGTGACTTACTAGGTAATTGGGGTATTTAACCATCCTAGGAGAATCTTTCAGTCAGGATTGCCGGTGGCGGGATTCGGACTTGTGACCTCCCGAATCAGAGTCCCACACGTTTATTTTTATCATTTCATTATTCATATTATATTGCGTGATTTCTTCTTTGCTCATTGCTCAGGCACACACTAGTTTTGACATGCGTCTGTACGAGTGTGCCTACTTCTTATGGTACTTTACGTAATTTTGTTAAAGAATAATTTACTCAAAGAAATCTTCGGGTTTGTAAAGTGAAGAAATCGAAGTTCAGAAGCTTCACGGTTTTGTAAATCCATGTTTTTAGAGATTTAATTGGACGTAAAGAAAGAAACATAATCTTCGAATGAAGTGATGAAATCAGTATAGCGTACAGAGTTACTAAAATATTTCTTGATTTCTTTTTTCATGCAATTTATTATGTATCCCACTAAACGTAGAAGTAAAGATTAAAATTACTATTTTTACATTTGACTTGTCTGAAATATCAACAAATATTTACCCTGGTTTTTATTCCTTTCTTCCGAGAATTAACAGGTATCCATTTATATTTTTGAGCAATTTCTACGAAATATCTGGTCTGGTAACTTGTGTATTTTTTTTACGTGTAACGTGACTGCACGGAACCAAGTTCCTTTCAAAGAACTTGCAAATTAAGGAACTCTAATGTGACTTTGGCCTTTATATTGACGAACTTACCTCACTTAGGCCTAACTGAATGAGCTTGGACAAACCAGGTTTTGACTCAGAATGCAGGGGTTTATTCTAGATCATGCACTTGGAAGCTCGATCGAATTGTGTTATAATGGAGACTGGAGTCGTGATTTGCACAAGTATTTCAAGTTAGATTGTGAAAATGTCTCTTATTATAGCACATTTTCAAAATGCTGCTTAGTTTTTTTTTATTGACCATAAATGCCATCCAAAAGTATGTTTGTGTTATTTCCAATGCTTATGTATATTAGACAATTATTTTAAATATGTATATTGAAATCTTCTCTTCAAACGTAACAAGCTCCTTTGCAAACAACATCCAAAAGATTCCGATTTGGGGGTGAAATTTTCAGTCAAAACGTGGTCTACAATTTATGTGAAATTGGTGATAAAAAGATTTTTGAATGGACATATAAATTGAAAAAAAAGGGTTCAAACTCACCCAAATTTTCTCAAGGACTTTTTTTTCTTTTTCCCTCTTCACAGATCTATGTTTTATTCGTTTGTGGGTATCAATTTTTACAAGGTAACCAACAACGACAGGTGGAGCTTGGGGGGTGACCCCCCCCATGTCACCACCTGCCCCCCGGGTTCAAGGCCCGAAAAAAATTTAGAATTAATTTATAAAGACTGAGTTTTTAGAAGGGGAGAAAGTTTTGATTAAAAGAAAGCAGAGAAAACTGAAAACCGGCTCGTGTGGTCAGGGCATTTTGGGACACAACAGGAGTATTTAAAGGGAGGGTGACCAAGGGGAAATGTTAAGCGTAATTACATTCTAGAATTTTTGTAGTTTGAGTAAAATTTTGTTTTGGCAATACGACAACGTAGGGTTAGGGTCTGGGGTTTTTTCTTCGGGGTAAGTAGGCCTGCCCCCCGACAAGAACTCTAGGGTAGGCGAGCACCCGATAACTGAAATCAGAAATAGCGTTTGGCGAGCATGCTGGTAAAAATTGTATTTTTGCTCGACTAAGAGGGGCCCAAATAATGTTTTCTTAGCGACAAAGTGCTAATTTTAATATTTAAACCCCCCTTTTAAAAGCTAAATTTTAGAATTAAAGTGCTGAAATTTTATCTGAAAGACCCTATTTCATCGCTGTCGAAACAACTCAGGGGTTTTCCCCCCCGGGTTGGAGACCTGCACGCCCCCGGCGACCCCGATTTCTTGGGTCAAAAAAACCGAACCCCTAATCAAAGCCTGGATACCCTTTTCTGGTTGCCGAGGGACTCTAGTTCTGAGGGAGGTGCGTGGGTCCCCCCTCCCTCCTGATGCACTTCCCCCCTCCCCCCCATTCGTGCATCGCCCCAACCTGGGTCCTCAAGCAGGGGGTAACCAAAGTGGTGGAGCACGTGCGTCAGTGCATAACACGCCTTGTTGGGGGGGGGGGGGGGTAATTAACACTCGAAGTTACAATACTTCAAGTCATGCATCTTTCCCCAGTACCTTTACCAAAGACTCTTCTCGTTCTCCTTTTTTTACGAAAAACCTGCCCATAAAAATATAGTTCATGCAGATACGATTTCCCTTTTTAATTTTCGAGCTTGTGAAAATTTCAGTGAGGTTTGCAATCCGGTTCGGGGTTCTAATGCCAACGGTAGTTTTATGATACATCATTTGTTTGAAGAGACACCCTTTCATTAGCATTGTCCGTGGCGGGTATCGAACCCGAAGACTTCCGTATCGGAGTCTCGCGAGTATATCTTGGGGTCATGTCAAACAACGACAGAAAAGCTGCGACACTCGGTGAGGAGGCCCGGGCTCAAATCCCCCCTGTCCTGGCTGAGTTTCCCCCGAGGTTTTGGACATCTTACCCCTGATAGCCGAGTGGTCACCTGAAGAGGGTCAACCTGGTACAACTTGTAGTACCCCTCAGGGAAAAATGCCGATTACTCTCCATCAAACATGACGCCGTTACGTTTTTAATTTAAAGGGGAAAACCCCAAAGTCGTTGTTAAACGGTGTGGACCCAAGTTTTTAGTCCCCGGGAACACCCTTTCCCCCTGGCACGAAGGGCCAAACGTGTCTCTGGTAAGACTGTATAAATCATGGAACCGGATGTTCTTTTGCTAGTTTACATAATAAAAAAAACTTCTAAAAATTTTAAAGTTGTAAATTTAAAATATTTTTTAAAAAGGGAAGAAATTACTAGAGCCATAGGCCTGCGAAAATTGGGAAAACAAAGTCAACAATGTAAATAAAACAAAAATGATTTGTAAATAAAGTACCGCCATTTGGAAGCAATAACAAACAAAAAATAAAGAAGATAAACATACCCCCCCCTTAAAAGGGGCGGGCTTTCAACACTGATTCAACAGGGGGGTAGTAGGCACACTTTTTATGGGCCGTTTGAAGATCCCAGTGGGGTTTAACCCGCCTACCCGCACGATGTCGTCAGTCCTTTGTAAGTTCTGAAAAACCCTAGCCGCCACTGCAATGGAGGAACTTTTGTTTTCCTTCAGGAGCCCCATGCCCGGGTTTGTACTTGGGCGTGGTCGCGCCAGCCCCGCGTGTGCATCTCTTGTAATAGTTTGGCACCATCGTCTCAAACGGCTGCAGCTGTTGTGCACCTGTCCACCGGGTCAACCTTTTAACACTTGTTCAAAAAGGGTTTACAGGGGGTTTTGTGTCAAAGGTTCCCCAAATTTAGGAAATGTCCAGGGTGAGGTATTTAAATCTGAGGATCTTAGATAATGTACAAAGTGGACGGGGTTCATACAGGCCCGACCTGAGTTAGCAAGGTAGCAATCTCTTCGAAAGTCAGACCTTGTCTCCTATAACCCTTTTAAATGATACTTCAGGGTTTTGACTGCTCCCTCCCATAGGCCACCGAAGTGCGGTGCATGGGGGGGAATAAATACCCAATTACAATTGTCTGTGAGAGGTGTCTTGCACCTACGTTTATGGTTTTCTTCTTGAAGTAGTTGGTGTAATTCTGGATTTGGTGGGCAGCCCCTTTAAAAATTGGTTCCGTTTCAGTTTGTATTCGAGAGGTTTTGCCTCGCGAGCAATGAATCGCCTTAGACCCGCTATAAACGCATCTGTTGTTAGATTTGTAACAACTTAAAAGTAAACACCCTTTGGGTGCTAGACTACAAACACGGCTATATACCCCTTTTTTTGTCTTGTGCGAGGTGTTCCAAATTTTAAAGGTAAAGGTCCAGCATAATCAAACCAACTTTGCAAAAGGGTCGGGGGGTTTGGGTTCCTTGGCGGTGTTCACCTTAAACTGGAGAAGTTGGCCTTAAAGTCGGAAGCACCTGGGCACGATGAATTTTTTCTCACCAGTCTTTTGTTTGAGGGATCCAAAATCTCGGCGGATTGAAGAGACAGCGTTGTGGTCCGCATGTAGAACTTGATGTGTTCTTTTGTTAGGATCAGGTTGGTGAGATGTGACTGCTGGAAGAAAATTGGTGAATTTGCATCTTTAGGGAGTGAGCTTTTGGAGTCGCCCGCCAACTCGTAGTAGCCCATGCTGATTTTGAATGGAGCAAACTCTTTACTTACTCTTTGGCGAAATGGTGTGATTTTTAGATAGACTTGCTAGTTCTTATTGTATGAAATAGATTTAAAAATTTTTCACATGTTAAAAGGGTGTTTTCCATCTTTGGCTGAGAGCGCTGAAAGTTCCCGTTCTTCCTTGTAATTGGTTTTCTTGTGAATCTTTGCAATAGGCAGTAACTCTAACCATTTGGTCAGTTTAGAGTCCCTTTGTGTCCAGTCCCTGGCACTTTTTTGCGCAAAAAAAGATTTTCGGGTTTTCTGCATTCAGGAGCGGACAAGGTTTGATATTAGGGGGGCCAAAAAGATGGTTTTTGAATTAGCCATTCAGGTCCGTGCCACCAAAGTTCACATGATTTCGGGTAGGGGCGTCGACACTCGGGACACGAATAGCGGTTACGGGAAGGCACAGTTTCCAGTGGCACTAGCGTGAGTTTTTGGAGGTAGCAACACGGTTTGCCTAAAAACTTTTTCCACTTGATGAACTGCCTAAAGCCAGTAAATACCAATGTGGAGTCGTCCACAGGGGGTTTCCAAACAAGTAGATTTGTGCAGGGATTCCCTTGTCACAAAAATGAGCTAGAAGGAGAGCGCCACACAACCCCAATCTAGGGATTTGTTCTCTTAACAGGGCTCCCTTGGACTTTGAACACAACAGGTTAGATGCGTTTCACCTGTGCATATGTACCCTACAAGAGGCTTTTTTTGAAAACCATAACCCCGTTCACTGCTGTCGCAAAAGCCATGGTTTTGTACGTCCACGGGCGCATGGACATACAGGGGGTATACCACCCGTTTTGAAATGTGTAATGTCCATGAGGCATTTGTGGAACATCACACTGAGTACATCTTGGGATTTGATTCACTGAGAAGGGAAATTTTTGTTCACAAAGGTGTTGCAATCTGCTTGCAGTTTTGCTGAAAGTGGTCACCCACCTAGTCCTTTTTTGCCAAAAGGGGTTGCATGAATATTTTTAATAATTTACAATGGGACTGATAGACCAGAGGTAAAATAATGCAATAGTAACAAAACACTTTTTTTGTCATTGGGGCAGAAGAAATTTTATGATTTGAGTAATCAATAAAAAAAGAAAATTTGCCATCTTTACTGAAAATTTATCAGACTTGGGTCCCAAAATTAATCCCATGTACTTATATTTTCATTACAGTCTAGAGAGAGCGTCCCCGGTTCTTTTTCAGTTCTTTGGGAAACACTGCAAGAAGTTCTGTAGAGTTGGAGGACCATTTCCCTAACGGAAAACATGCTTCTTGAGCAAAATAGAGACTTCTGTGTAAAAAAGTTGTGCTACTTAACAGTTGAGCACCATCAACAGATCATCAAAAAGAAGTTTCCTTGATTATCTTACGCGTGGAGCACTTATTTCATTATCAATGGCCCCCCTGTCTCAAGCATCTTTTGCAAGAAATGAGCACTTGAGGTTCCATAAATAACCCCTTTTTTGGGTTAAATGCTGCAATTCTTCTTAGGAGCTTTTCGCCAAAGAATTTTTTGCAGATTTGGTCTTCGGGATGCACCAAAATTTCTGTACTTTTACAACGTCCGCAACAATTCCTAGGTTGGTGTTTGGAATCGTAGCACAAAGGGAAAGCAAATCTTGTTGGACAGTAGGGCCTGTATGAAATATCATTTAATATATGCCGTTTGTGGACTTAGCCTTGCATCAAACACTACACAGTAGATGAGTAGTAGAATCTTGAACACTGGGTGATGTGGAAGATAATAGCAAAACCTCTTTAATTTTAACAGCCTCACTTGTACTTGATCCATGGTTCCCTTTTTTGTACTCATCCATAAAAAGGGATGGTATTTGGCTTTTAGTCATGGGTTTTTTGGGTGGCTTTTTTAAATTTTATTTAGTCGCTTCCAAGCACTTTGGGAATTTTCCCAAAAACTTTTTGGGTCAAACTTTGTTGGAAGTTTGACAACGAATTTTCCTCGGGTTTTGAGAGTGTTTTCAAAAAGGTTTCTCGCACTGTTGTTCCCCGGAGACATAACAGGTTGAGAGGCAAATAGATTCGATTTCCCAGAAGGTTGAATTGATTTTCTAGTGAATCCTGATTGCGCCAAAATGAACGTGGGATTGATTTAGCTGACAAATTTTTTAAAGGGGTTTTACCCGCAATCGTCCAGCCAAGTTCAGTGTTTGGGAAAACTGGGGGTAAGTTTCCGTTTTTGTCATTTCTCGGGGCGCAAGGTTTTATAGAAGAGTGTGCCCTATGGAAATCAAAAGGACCAGGTTGGTTGAAATGTTATCGCCAACATCATATGTTTGGAAATTTCCCCCAAATCGCAATTCATAAAAGTAGATGGGATTGTGCCCGTTATGCGGGGAAAAACCGCAAAGTCAAAATTTTAGTAGATAATCGCGAACCTTGGGCTTCAAGTTTTTGCGAAACTGTGTGGGGGTTTCACAATTTTAAACCCGTTTTGCCTTGGATTGGAATGTGCTGTTTTGATTTTTTCAGTTTAGCTTTTGCCCAATGATTTCCCTGACAAAGTTTACCCGAGATGCAGAATCAAGCAGTGCTCTGCAATGAAAAGTTTGCCATACTTGTTTTTCAGGGTTTCCCCCGCTGTTTCCCAATAAAACCGAGATTTAACCTTATCGTTTAAGGTACAATAAGTTTGTTAGCGGCAGATTGAAATTCTTGAGTTGAAGTTGTTGGAGTGCCACGTTATCAGAGGTGGATTGCGATGTCAAGAATCTAAGTGTAGCTGGTTGATGCCTTTTATTTCAAGTGTGGGGCCCATGTGAGAACCTCATGATTAATAGAAAAAGGCAGAGGCAATTATAACAAACTTGTGTTTTTCACAAGCGTGAAACGCTCTGAGGGCTCATTTCGCAAACTTTGTACATCTATACAATGCATGGTTTTTTGAAAAGGAAAACTTGGGGGTTTTACAGCTATGTAAGAATGTTTGACTTGCTTTTTGGGTTTAATATTAAAATTTTATTTGTTCTGAGATTTTGGGTTCAGTGGAGTAAGTATGCCTATGCTTTCAAATGCTTGCATTTCCTTTTCCCAAAAAGTAAATCAAAGACTCAAAAAATGGCATTTCATTAATTCTGAATGCATTCCCCCCCTCCTTACGGGGCCCGTGTCAAAGCTTTCAAGACAAACTGATTTTCAAAACTTCATGCAATGGAATATTTAATTCTAAAACATTTTAAACATGCACTTTGTTTGAACGTGATTTAAAGGCTTTCGAAAATTTTCTCCAGTACCCCTTTGTTTTTTGAGGGGACATGCAGTAAATTTTCTGACATGTGTTTTTGGGTATTTAATTGGGGTATATACCTCGGTGACCATTTTCCCCGCTATTTGAAAGTTTTCATTAGTAATCGGGAGATTTTGCACCAGTTGATGTGGGTTTCCTTGGGGAGACGACAGAAATAGTGGAATTTTTGAATACTTGCAATTGAGGATTGTTTATATCAAGCTTCAAAAGTTCCTTAAATGTAGCCATAGTTCCCCATTTTTCCCAAGAATTTAGGTAGATTTATTGGGAGCTTTATTTTTAAGTTGGCCCCTTGTTGAGAGCCGAGGTAGGCCTGACCCAACAGCGGTTCTAGTCCTGTTGTTTAATCAAAAAGGGTAGTTCCAAAAAAACCCCAAGTATTTTGCTTGGACACGTAAACTGACTTTCAAAAACTTCTTATCAATTGCATGATCCCGTTCGTCGTCCTCAAATTTAGTTCTTTTTGATAAGAAAATAACTTTTCCAAATATCTTCAAATTTTGCGTTTTTCCACCTTCAATTCTAAAATTTTCATGTATTAGACATCGAAAGGAAACAATAAAATTTTTAATCTTGTAAGGGCGCTTTGCAGATGTTCTTTTTTTAAAAAGAATTTCTTTTTACTGCCTCCTAAGAGTAAAAGTTTTAGTTTTTTGGGAAAGGGAAGCTTACCAAAAAGAATTTAAGAAAGTCTATTTGAAACAGGTAATGCCCGACGTCGA
Source organism: Sweltsa coloradensis (assembly GCA_024449915.1). Lineage (NCBI taxonomy): Eukaryota > Metazoa > Arthropoda > Insecta > Plecoptera > Chloroperlidae > Sweltsa > Sweltsa coloradensis. The sequence continues at coordinate 3,495 of JAMZAV010015458.1, read as the reverse complement.
ATCCTGACTTCTAAAGAACCAGCAAAAACACAGCTGATGCGGGCCCCCGGGACGGTCCCAAAATTATGAAAAAGTTTTGTTTATTTGGAAAGGGAAAGCTTACCAAATTTAAGGAAGAAAGTCTATTTGCTCAGGTAATGCCTGACTCGAATCCTAGACTTCTAGAACGAAAAGCAAAGAAGTCTGATAGGCCCGGTGAGGACCAAAAAATTTTGTAAAGAATGGGCCCTAACGTGTCTCTGGTAAGACTGTATAAATCAAGGGACCGTAGATGTTGCGTTGCTAGTTATACATAATAAATAAAACTTCTAAAACACTTTAAAGATTGTGAATTGAAAATTTTTTAAAAGAGAAAACTAGAGGCCCTAGGCCTGCGAAAATTGGAAACAAAGTCAACAATGAAAAAAAGAACAAAAATGATTTGCAATAAAGTAACGCCAGTTGGAAGCAATAACAAAAAAATAAATAAAAGAAAGCTAAAAAAACCTCCCCCAAAACCCCAAGGTGGGCTAGCCCCCTATGGGGAAGATACCCGGGGACTAACCATGGCTCACTCGACTTTGGGTTTCCTAGTCCTTTACCACTCATGTCTCGAATAGCCCCAGTCCCGAAAACATCATCCCAACATGACACCCCGGCTGTCCCCCACTCTATCAACGCACGGCAACAGTCCCTGTCTTCTGGCACCCCACCTTCTCTCCTAGGTCACACGTGGTACTATAAGCAGCCGTGGCCCCGCCAGATGGCCCACGTGTGACGGACTGCCACACGACACTCTGCTTTCCCCTCAGGCTGACTGCGGGCGTGATTTCAGTTCACGTCGCTCCGCTCTTTGGAAACATGCCCCCTATCTAAAGGTTCAATGGGCTTTCTCATGAAGAAATTGAGTGTATTCCCAAATATGTGTCACTGTCAGTAAAAGGGGCATCTTCCCGGAACCTAAAGGTAGCCCCCTCGCTAGCAATGTGCCACTTCCTGATGATTTATATGCACGCCCCAAGACTAGAAAATCCGGAAACATAATGCAAAAAAGTAACATTTGAAAAAACTAATCTTATCAAACCCCCAAACCCATCCCGCCCTCCCTCTTGAAACGTTACCCCAGTTGTGCCAAAAAAACCGTTTTACTCGGTAAACTCTCTGCAGTGAAGGTTCAGCTATGTATGTTGAAATTGAGGCGAGTTGGCGGTCGCGTGGGGGCCCCCTTTCCCCTTGCGCCCTCGACGACGACGACCTCGACGAGGGACGACGACAATGAAAAAATGAAAAAAATGACAACACGAAAATGACCCGACCCACTTGCCCATGACTGGCTTTCAAGTTGACTTTGACGTCCAAGTGCTGATCGTAAATTTACTACTGGTTATTGTAAATTTGTCGACGTCGGCGTAGTTCGTTCCACAAGTTCCAAAACATTTTTCTTGCTAAGCTTCCTATAACTTGGTCTTTTGTTTCCACGAGTGTACCATCTTCCTTCATCCCCGGGGGTCGATCTACCATTTTTTTGACGATAACCCAAAAAAGTATTTTGCCAACTTCAATTTTATTCTTTATTTTGATAAAATTTTTCCGGGCCGTACCCCAAGAATGTTCAAATATAATGATTTTGGGTTTTTTTTATTTCATTTTTCTTTTGGAACCTCCCATGGGCATTTTTCTTCTTTTCATGTGAATTGGGTGTAAATAAATTACTAAGGGCTGTAATTTATAAGTTCCCTTGATCTGGGCTTTTCTTCGCATTTTAAATCCCGGGAAAATCTGGTAAATACATCAGTCAGGATTGGCGTAGCTTGGTGTCGAACCGACGATTTCTCGAATTAGAATCTAACGTGTAGGCTACATCTATGACCCAAGTCACGCCAATCCAACAAGAATTTAGGAATTTGACTTTCTTTTGTCATCTACCAAAGGGGCACTAATTCGTTTTTATGACCCACCTGTTGTAAATAAAGACATCAATGTTGAAAATGAACAATTTCCAACAAACCTCTTTATTTTCGAGCACGTTTTTACCTAATTCCTTCTGAGAATCTTGTAAAGAACTGGACAGAATCTTCTCCCGTGACAATGCGCGATGACTATGAGTTGTGACACTGACAATGAGGCGCATGTCGTTAAGTCATTAAGGGGAGTGTTCCAGGTGACAGTGCTCTTAACGACCCGGGCAGGTTTTCGCCTATTGTGAAGCATCAGACGTGACTGGGGGAATAGTAGGGGGATTAACACTTAATGTTCAGGTGATGCTGTTATTTGGGAGATGCGTGATGGTGAATTATTTGGGTCGCTGATGTTGTAGGAACTGCACAATTCCTTACAGCTAGACCATATAAGCGCAGTTCACAGGAATGTTTGGTTTTGGGAAAAAAGGATAGGTAAGGGGGTTTGGAGAGGGGGGGGGGGTTGCTTGCGGTGTGGGCAGAGTATTTGGAGAGGATCTCCATTTTAATTTAAAAACTTTTCGACCCTATGAAAAAATAACAAATCTTGAAATTCACACACATTACTTTTTTAACTTAATATTACATTTTAAAACCACAACGAAGATCATTTCAAAAACTTCCAACTTCTTCGTCGGCTGTTTTTGTTGCTGTTGTTGAGGCTGTAAACAGAATAATGTGAAACATAGAACCTGAAGAATGAGTTGGACTAGCTTGGAAATATTGTTTTTTTTTTTTTTATAAATAACTTACATTGGTTAAAGTTGTAGAAAAAGCTGTGGTTTATAAACTGAATATCTGTATATTATTCAACAATGCACCGACTGAGTTCACAATGTAAATCTTCCTATTGCGTTGTTTTGTTGTATTGAAGGAATATCGTGCATAGCCAAGTAATGTATAAAATTAAATCAGAGTTTTATCATGAATCTTGTGTTTAATCAATGCCCTAATATGGGAATAACGATTTTTCTATTATGCTGATTGTCATTGTTGTTGAGTCAAGTTATACGTTGGTTGATTATATCGAATTATATTTATTATTGCGATTGCTTCTTTCTTCCTCATTCTTTGCAATTGACCTTTTAGTATTATCAGTCATTTCAGTAGGGTATTGTGGGTATTTAAATTAATTGATCTTATTTCTAAGAAATTTCACCTCGACGAGGTAGCCAACAATCTCAACATAATATTTTCTTATCGTTGATTGTTACGTCTCACCATATTCGTTCCGTAGGAAACCTCAACATTCGCCATTTGGCGAAGAAACCTGGGACAAGTGTTCAGTCAGGATGGCCAGAGGCCGGAGTCGAACTGTTGATTCCTGAATTCGAGTCGCGTTTATAACGTTTTATTTCATTTAATAATCAACTTAAATATTATAAATATGCATCTACGCCCATGTCCCTCCCCTTTGGAGTCTGACAACAACCCCATGCATCTGTGGTCGACCCACCCAAAGACCCCAATCAACACCACACCACACTGACAACGATGATAAAACTATAAAAGATCTCTTACATATAATTTCCTTCCATGCCTGGTTTAGTTGTTGCAC
>JAMZAV010015455.1:0-63014 GCA_024449915.1 Sweltsa coloradensis | reverse complement strand
TCCGAATGTATCGAATGGATGGTTTCGAAGACGAAGTCATGAGCAGTATTTCCGAGTTAAAAAATGCAGGGGACTTTTTTCCGTTAGAAATAACATCTGGGAAAATACTTGGAAGGGTGTGTATACTACGACTTAATTTGTTATGGTTTTTGATTTGAATACACATATAATTAATAGACGATTTCGTAGTCTCTGCGCATGCCCAAACTCCGCAAGGAATTCTGGGTAGTGTGTTGCAAGCACAGCCATTAAAATCTTAAATTTTTAAACAGAAGCCGGCAATCATTGTTTACATTGAAGAAAACACAGCCTTCTGTTCAGAGGTTTTTATAAAAAATAGATTGCTGTAGGAGCAACACAATTCCCAGCATACAATGCGCGCGACAGAGTGCGCTGATGGTTTACAAAATCGGTTATTAATAATTAGCCATATACGTAACTTGAAAATACTAGATCCCAGGTAAATTTTTGTTGCAGGCCGTGAAGACTTGTAATAAATCAAGTAAGCCCGTGTATGTATCCATAGGGAATAACATTAGCCTGGAGACGGCAACTTGGATTGTGGTGAAATGTAGCCGATACCGGATACCAGAACCAATTCGCCGGGCGGACATCTGCTCCAGAGAATACCTGCGGGTGAACTACCCATCCACACAGCAGTCTGTATCAAATGATGAAGAGATGAAAATGTAGCCTTTACGTGCAAAAATACCAAGTTTGTAACAAATTTGCTAAAGAAACTTTCATAAACTTATTTTGAACAAAACCAACAATAATTAACATAAATCATAAATTCATAATATTATATAGACCTAGTATAAAGGAAGACGTAACCCATGTTGAATGTAATCAATGAACTTTGAACTGTGATAAATTGACTGTGATTAAAATTTTAAGTAATTTTCCCAACAATCATAAAGTTCTCCTTTTAGTGTCAGGTTCAAGGGTACAATTTGGTGTTGCCCGTTTAATTTGAATGATATTTATTCCCCCAAAAAATGGCATGGCGTTAAAATTGCAAACATGGCAACAATGCTCATGCATGAGCCATCTGCATTTTAGAAGGCACTGCAAGAAATTAATACTCCCATTGTAGGCTTGTAGCTTTTTTTTTGTAGCTTTCTTGGTGTAAGTCATGGAAGCTTAACCTAAATGTGGCTAAGTGTAATTTGATTACGTTTACTACTAAAAGGAAATGTAATATTGACTTCATTTACCAGCTTGATAACTCTCCGCTAATGAAGGTGAATACTATCCGTGATTTAGGTGTACAACTGTCTAGTGATCTCTCATACAATAATCACCTACAGCTTATCATCCCGAAGGCCCTTAAAATGCTCGGCTTTGTGAAAAGGAATTGCACAAAAGACTTTTCCATTGGCACTTTCAGGAAGCTTTTTGTGGCTTTAATAAGACCTCAAATTGACTATGCAAGTGTCATATGGAACCCTCATCACATTACCAAAATTCGTAGCATTGAACGTATCCAGCAGAAGTTCGTTAAGCATGTCTGCTACAAGACCAATGTTACTTATCATAGATGCAACTATTCAACTTTATGCAAGAATTTAAATCTTGCATCACTCGAAAATCGTCGCCAGCATACAGATCTAATATTTCTGTATAACTTCTGCACAATTATTTTGACTCTCAGCTTCTTCATTCAGTACATTTTCACGTTCCTGCAAGACTAACACGAAACCTTCAGACTTTCCATCTTCCCAGAAGCAGACTAGACATTTTTAGTAATTCACCAATAAACCTGATCCAACATACGTATAGCCAATTAGTTGTCATCCATCCTGATCTTGACATTAACCACCTAAACTTTCAATGTTTTAAAAACTATTTCTTCAAAATATGTTCTTGAGGTTTATAACTTTTGTAATCGTCATAGTTTATTTTATTTTTTTGCATTTCGTTTAGTATAATGTTCTTTTGTGCACCTGAGACATATTTAGATGTTGTTTGATTTTTGATATCATTTTTATTTTTTGTGCTTTAGTATTAGCTAATTTTATGAAATGCCTATATTGCACTTGTGGAGGTAACTCTGTTGTTGGTGGCAATAAAATAAAAATTATTGTTATTAATTTGCAAAATTGTTGAAATCTTTTATAATAGCATGGCTGGCAAAACGTCAAGTATTGCCTCATCATCAACACGACGCAACAACCCAAAAGTTATGGGATGGTTTGTCAATAATAATGTTTTGCAATAGAGGCTTATTTAAGATTTTCGTTAGCTGAGTATTATACAGTACAGTTTACATTTCCGCGGTAAACTATGATTTGTTTCATTGGTGAGTATCTTCCTTGCACAACATTATATACCACAAATATCATAGAAATGGTAGTTTGGTTTCGTTTTTTTCAGACACAACCTTTAGAGAATCCCCTGTTAGAGGTCCTTAAGGCTATTTCAGAGCACTTGTACCGATATTTTGAAAGTAAATGGAAAATGCATGAAAGTTAGTTGAATGAAAGGGGAACTTGAATAAAAAAGATCAGAAAAAAAGTTTTTAAATTTTCTTTTTTATTCAAGTTCCGCTTTCATTCAACTATCTTTCGGGCATTTTCCATTGACTTTCAAAATATCGGTACGAGTGCTCTAGAATAGCCTGCCTCGGGCATCACAGACGGCAATTCATGAAGGCAAAGTGTTAATCTTACGATTACCAAAGTGATAAAGTCTTAGAGTGATTGCATGTGTGTTAATATCTCAACTGTTTTGTTTGCAGGTTATATTACCGATACCTACGCGTGCACGTCAGATACGTTACCAGATACCAAGGCACCAAGGCGGTGAGACCATCCTCACACACTCCTGGGAAGGCCAGCTTAAAAAATTGGATTTCATAGTTTGTAAACAAAATTTAATGTGAGCATTCTTTTTAAAATGTGTAAAATACTGAAGGGAACCCGAGGTATCGTTATACAAAGTTTTTATTAGGCCTATATTTTACTATTGATTTTTTAAATTCTCAGTTTTGACATTTCAAATTATTTTCTATATTAAACAAAAGAAACAAACTACAATACCAAGGCCCTAGCACTCCATAGCGGCAGTCCACGGAAACTTATTGCAAATTCAACACGGGAACGGCGGCCATTGTGGGGGCATTGGTCCCCTAGATACCTAACACTGCTGCTTTAACAGCAGCTCAGTATAAGTATCTAGTGGACCATGGTCAGCTGTACAACCGTCTGGTTGTATGTAAAAGTTGTACCTTAACATCCAGACGGCGGTGCAGCTGACCGATGCCCCCACAATGGCTGCCGGGCACCGAAAAATTAACAATAGGTACAGCAGCGCTCATGCGTCATCTAGACCTACTATATACTATTCCAAAATACGGACAGCTGATGACAAAGAAGTTGAAAACAAGAAAGAAAGGTCAAAGAATGTAGATATTGGAAAGAAAGGACATAATAATGAAGGATCAAGGGGGGAATAATGCTGGAGAAACTCAGACTGAAAGTACAAAATTGTATGTGGTGGCCATTTTTTATATTTTTAATTTGTATTTTTGAATTTGATATGAGGTGTATTAAATTTAGCTAGGATAGGGTACAGCCTAAGTGCTAAACATAGGAATGGCCTACTTAGATTGTCTTCCTCACAGCAGGAGGAGGATAAAGGGCGGAGGCGGAAGAGCCAATAATGGCCAACGGCTGCCCAGCAAGGTTGGGCTACTGGTGGGGGATATGTTAGGGGTGTTGGCTGACCAGTGTCTCCTAAATAATCTGCCAAAAACAAATCAATGGATTTACAACGAAATATTTATGAAATGAGGCTAGGGCGTCCCCTGCAGCAAGCGACGCGCTGTTCCCAGACGACCAGGGGAGCAGTGAGAAATGGGCTACTGGAAGAAAAGAAGAAGAAAGAGATGATAAGAGTAGGGACGATCAATGTCATCACTCTCTCCGGTAAGGTGAATGAGGTGGTGGATGTTATGACGGAAATAGGTATCGACATTCTGGGATTGAGCGAAGTGAAGTGGAAAGATGGAGGAAAGATAGAACTAAATGGTGGGTACAGATTATGGTGGAGTGGAAATAAAGAAGCAAGGAGGAATGGAGTGGGGATCATAGTAAGCCCAAAATGGAAGGAAGAAGTATTAGAAGTACAGGAAGAAGGAGATAGGATAATAAAGATAAGGATGAAAGTCAAACATGAGGAATGGGAACAAGTAGACCAGGAGCCAGACCCTGTGGATTTTTTTTTCGTTCACCCCACTTAACATCTCAAATCTGACTTGACCACGTGTTAGTATGCACCTTATGAAACAGCCCCAGGTAGTTCGTCACTTCGAATTGTGGTATACGTTTTTTTTAGAGGCCATTTTGTTTTTGAATGTGCAATCATTGAAACGCTTACTCTCTACTGTCTTAAAAAGTACATAACTCGGGACTCGGTTAACCGATTTTATTTTTTAAAACACCGATTTGTAGGTAACTGTATGCTTTCCATATTATATGCAATCAATTTTTAATAAAACATATGATTTCATTGTTAAAAATTGCAGACACGGCAAAAATAGTGTAAATAATTTCACTAAAATGTGATTCAAGCATAGATTCGACACATTTTTTTGGTTGCTAGCAAGATGTTCTTATACTTGATTATGATTTAAAAAATATATTCATGAACTAAACTAATAAAATGTATAGATTTTTTGGAGTTTTAGATGATACGCGTTGAAGGATGAGCATTTTCAGTGGATTGAGCGCTATTTAACTTGGTTTTTAATCCAACTTCATTTCGTCATTGTTAGCATAGAATTATATTTTGAAAGTAATTTCAACCAACAATACAAGCAAATGGTAAAATATAATGATACTAACAATGTATTTCGAAGATATTTTTCATAATAGTTAATTTTACAGGATTTTCAGTTTCAAAAGTGGAAAAAGTGGAAAAGTGCTCTTTTCACGTGATAAATTTATTTGGTTGCACTTAAATTCTTTGAAAGTCTAATATTAGAGATTTTAAAGGTTCTCTGAAAATTTCATCCAATTCGTAGCAGACGTTTGTCCCGGAAAGCGAAAAACGAACTATAAAGTGTACAAATAATAGAAAAATATCTTAAAATTGATATTTGATGACACATCTTTACTTGTTTTGCAATAAATAACCTGTCTTGTTGTAATATTTTTATATTGTACTTTAAAGTGGTGTGACTATGATAGTATTGTATGATTATCTCGCAAAAATGTTCCATTGTTTGGCCAATTGGAACCGTTGTTCCAAGGATAGAGGCGGCTTTAAGCTTAACAATCGCGCAAATCTAGAAGAAAGCATACGAATTAGATAGAAGAAAGAGATGGCCTCAAGTTGCGATCCTGTAACTTTCTTATTAATTGGATTAATTAAAATTAATTAATAAATTAACCAAAACATACATTGAATTAAGAGACTACACTGTCGACATTGGTATCAAATAAAGCCCATTGAACAAGAATAAATATCTGAAAAAGTATTTGAGCTAGCTTATTGATTAATTTCCCAATTAATTACACTTTAAAAAAAATTCTTCTTAAGTCCTATGTGTAATTATGTATACCTAAATGTCTACCGATTGGCCTAAGATGTTCCCACTTTAATAACATCATGCCAATAATTTCGAAATGTTATGTGCCTAAGCGAAATTATTATAACTGAAAGATTAATAGATTTGTGAAGTTGAATAACAATTAGCCTTCAAAAGTTTGTTAATAACTAGGAGAATGGTGTGAAATCATTTAAAGAAAATAATAAATAGTTAGGAATTTTCCGCTCTTTCACTAAAACATAAATTAGAAAAAATATGACTGTTACTTTGGGTCCCTGTTAAGCTCCACTGCATTGTTAAAAAAGAGTTATCTTGTATAAGAAGTCTAAGTTTTCTTGCTGTTTCCTAGCAGTAATACAATGTTGGGGAAATGTTACTATTATTATTAAATAAATAAATAAAATAAATAAATTGTATTTAGAGTCTACCCAATCAGTTTTATAACTGCAATTTTCAGTGGGGGACAGTAAATCAAAGCGACCAAGCCAACCTGGTAGGCCCCGACGCAATCGACGATCGATTATTATTATTATTATTATTATTATTATTATTATTATTATTATTTATTATTATTATATTAATATAAGTTTTTTAAGCATAAGCCCGCTTTAAGTACATAGTTATTGATTCATAGCAGTTGTCGAAAATGTTTGTCCCGACTGGGGTTCGAACCCAGAACCTCCGGCTTAACGTGCCATAGCTCTACCAATTAAGCTACCGGGACCACAGAACAAATCTTTACGAAACTGCTATTTGTTGTTGTGACTGTTGACTTTCATGACATGCCATATGACATTTTTGTTCTGTGGTCCCGGTAGCTTAATTAGTAGAGCTATGGCACGTTAAGCCGGAGGTTCTGGGTTCGAACCACAGTCGGGACAAACATTTTCGACAACTGCTATGAATCAATAACTATGTACTTAAAGCGGGCTTATGCTTAAAAAACTTATAATAATAATAATAATAATAATAATAATAATAATAATAATAATAATAATAATAATAATAATCGATCGTCGATTGCGTCGGGACCTACCTGGTTGGCTTGGTCGCTTTGATTTACTGTCCCCCACTGAAAATTGCAGTTATAAAACTGATTGGGTAGACTCTAAATACAATTTATTTATTTTATTTATTTATTTAATAATAATAGTAACATTTCCCCAACATTGTATTGCTGCTAGGAAACAGCAAGAAAACTTAGACTTCTTATACAAGATAACTCTTTTTTAACAATGCAGTGGAGCTTAACAGAGACCCAAAGTAACAGTCATATTTTTTCTAATTTATGTTTTAGTGAAAGAGCGGAAAATTCCTAACTATTTATTATTTTCTTTAAATGATTTCACACCATTCTCCTAGTTATTAACAAACTTTTGAAGGCTAATTGTTATTCAACTTCACAAATCTATTAATCTATCAGTTATAATAATTTCGCTTAGGCACATAACATTTCGAAATTATTGGCATGATGTTATTAAAGTGGGAACATCTCAGGCCAATCGGTAGACATTTAGGTATACATAATTACACATAGGACTTAAGAAGAATTTTTTTAAAGTGTAATTAATTGGGAAATTAATCAATAAGCTAGCTCAAATACTTTTTCAGATATTTATTCTTGTTCAATGGGCTTTATTTGATACCAATGTCCACAGTGTAGTCTCTTAATTCAATGTATGTTTTGGTTAATTTATTAATTAATTTTAATTAATCCAATTAATAAGAAAGTTACAGGATCGCAACTTGAGGCCATCTCTTTCTTCTATCTAATTCGTATGCTTTCTTCTAGATTTGCGCGATTGTTAAGCTTAAAGCCGCCTCTATCCTTGGAACAACGGTTCCAATTGGCCAAACAATGGAACATTTTTGCGAGATAATCATACAATACTATCATAGTCACACCACTTTAAAGTACAATATAAAAATATTACAACAAGACAGGTTATTTATTGCAAACAAGTAAAGATGTCTCATCAAATATCAATTTTAAGATATTTTCTATTATTTGTACACTTTATAGTTCGTTTTTCGCTTTCCGGGACAAACGTCTGCTACGAATTGGATGAAATTTTCAGAGAACCTTTAAAATCTCTAATATTAGACTTTCAAAGAATTTAAGTGCAACCAAATAAATTTATCACGTGAAAAGAGCACTTTTCCACTTTTTCCACTTTTGAAACTGAAAATCCTGTAAAATTAACTATTATGAAAAATATCTTCGAAATACATTGTTAGTATCATTATATTTTACCATTTGCTTGTATTGTTGGTTGAAATTACTTTCAAAATATAATTCTATGCTAACAATGACGAAATGAAGTTGGATTAAAAACCAAGTTAAATAGCGCTCAATCCACTGAAAATGCTCATCCTTCAACGCGTATCATCTAAAACTCCAAAAAATCTATACATTTTATTAGTTTAGTTCATGAATATATTTTTTAAATCATAATCAAGTATAAGAACATCTTGCTAGCAACCAAAAAAATGTGTCGAATCTATGCTTGAATCACATTTTAGTGAAATTATTTACACTATTTTTGCCGTGTCTGCAATTTTTAACAATGAAATCATATGTTTATTAAAAATTGATTGCATATAATATGGAAAGCATACAGTTACCTACAAATCGGTGTTTTAAAAAATAAAATCGGTTAACCGAGTCCCGAGTTATGTACTTTTTAAGACAGTAGAGAGTAAGTGTTTCAATGATTGCACATTCAAAAACAAAATGGCCTCTAAAAAAAACGTATACCACAATTCGAAGTGACGAACTACCTGGGGCTGTTTCATAAGGTACATACTAACACGTGGTCAAGTCAGATTTGAGATGTTAAGTGGGGTGAACCAATTTCGTTAATATTGCTCCTACAGGATTTAGCTCCTGGTCTAAAGTAGGATGTGACCTGAAAGCTAAAGAAAAGTTTGAGGAAAAGCTGGAAGGGCTAATTGGAAGAGATGTAATCCTGCTCTGAGACTTTAATGCACAAGTTGGCAATAAAAGGAATGGATACGAGGAAGTAATTGGAAAATATGAGTACAGAAAAAGAAATGCCCCCCCCCCCATGATTATGTCCTAGATCCTCCACTACTGTACGTACCGGTACTATGAAAATATATGCACTGAACAGAAAGCTTACGTTGTAGCATCTATTATTAGGCCAAGGCTTCGTCTCTTTCAAAAATCACAATAATAATAATTAAACGAGTGAGCGCAGCAAACGGAGTGATCTCCATTCAACTCAAACGGCTCTCATTCTGTTAGTCTGCGTGCGTGTGTGTACGTTGAAAATCAGCCGAATCACTGAACAGATTGCGTTAAAATTTTAAACAGACATCCGGTACGAGTTTACTGAGAACTGCTAACAAAATCAGCTAGATCCATTGCGATTTAAACCCACAAGAAATAATAAATTGAAAAATAGGCTTTCAATGTTTAGAAATAATTTTAACAACAATGGTTTAGATTTTGAAAATATATTTTTTGTTTGTTATTTACCTGGCTGTGAAATGCCGTGTACATTCTGTACAAGTCTTGGGGGAGAAACCATTAACGTAATACGTAGGCCTACCATCTTTTTCAGCATTCGTTACAATTGTTAGTATTTGTGCTGGCTGGATCCGCCAATGAAAATGGCCTCATTATAGAACTGCTCTTGGCGGGGTGTACCTACCGGTAGGCCTACTTGTATTTTATTTTCAGTGTTAAATCAAGGCTTTTTTTTTGTGGTCAAGCCTTGCATATACACTAACTAGTACTAAACTTTAATATTCCCTTAATGTTCCCCCCCCCCCCCCAAAGATATTTTTTTGAGTTTAGCAAAAAAAAAAACGGGGCTAAACCGGCCACACATAAATTCTTCACTTTACCCAATTTTGTGTAGGACCTACGTCATTCATCATCATTAGTATAGTAGGTATACAATCAGTTTCTAATAAATCTAGACTGATCTTTGTTTGTGTTAAAAATTGTGGGGCTTAATCTTATTCTTACTGTATTTAAATTTATTTCTTATTTTTTTTAATTTACAGCTTAATTACTTATGTGAAGGCCCTTCCTATGACATACTTATGTGATGTCTGAAAAGACAATCAAGAGAGTAGGCCTACATCCATATCCAGTTTATGTATACCTACTTTTATCACAAAATGATTTAAATATCAACAAATTGTCTGTGAGCCTAACTGTAGTTTATTTCTGCCGAAATTTCTTTCGCTTTTTAAAAGAAGCATCCCCAGGTACTCCATAAGGTTGTAAGATGCCTTTGTTCTTTTTCTCTTTCTGCTTTTTATCATATAGATACTTTTTACCTTTGTCATTTGACAAGCCCTTTACTTTCCCCACACTAGCCAACTTCTTTTCCTCCAATTTTTCTTCTGCTTGTTGCTTTCTTAGTTTCACCAATTCTTTATAATTTTGGCCTTTGTTTTTGGGTGGTTTTGCACCAAGTTGAATAGCAAGGTTAACTTCACAATCTTCTTTCTTCTTGGAATCAAAACCAGACATTCCAAACTTAAAAACCTCAAATCTCACCCTCTTCATGTCGAGTTCTTTGGGTTTCGGTGCAATCTCATCTGGGGCATCAACTTTGCCCTTGACTTTTTTTTTGTGTGCTTCATAAACAATAGCCTGATACGCATTGCTTGTTTCTTTCTTCAGACGAGCTGCTTTTGTAGGGATAAAAGAAAGTTCATCAGCCATGGTTTGTGCATGAAGAAGACCCACGTTTTATGCTCTAACAATCTGCAATAAAGAAACTGAAATTTAGTATAATCTGATCAGTACAAAATATATGCCTTCCCTTGGCCTAGTGAAAACTGAATAGGGGAGATGGGGGGAACGTGAAAACACATTTCTTCATTCATTCCAGTCAAGGGAACATAAGCAAAGGCCGTACGATTTGTGTGAAGAAAGCCAGCAACCTACACAGTTCTCTTCCAAGATACCTCAAATAATAAGAAAACACACGTTGACGAACTGGGAAATTTTATATTTGACACAGACAAAATATTGTTCTTACACTAAATTGGATGAGCATACGCAAGTGCAACTATGTGAATAAAACTTTGTGGCAAAGTTCTCATAAATGGCACTTCCTCTGTATTTATGTCTGTATGTACCGGTACAATGCGTGGAGGGGTCAAACTAATGGTACAATTTTGAGTAAAATTTTTACCATTTCTGTAATTTTTTTCTGGGAGATTAACAAAAGAGAGGCCTAATTGACAATCTATGGCTGTAGGGCTGTCCAAGTAAAATTTCATATATACGTCGGATGCTTGCTGTACGAACAAATAGCTGTTTGCCAACTGTCAATATGTGTCTTACTTCCTCTTAATTAACGGAAAATGGTGGCCAGATGGGACCGAATCGTACGGTATGAGGATAAGCCTATTTGCGATCAAGTAAAAAAAGGAATTTAATGGAGCATATTGGAGAGAGAAGATTTAAGTGGTTCGGACATTGTCAATAAATTAATTAATGGATGGAAAGAGGAAGAGCAAGATTTCCCAGAGAATGATAGAATTGGAAATTTCCAGTTATATGAGACCACGAAAACGATGGCAGGATAATGTGAGGAAGGTGTGGAATAGCAAGGAGACTGGAATGTGGTGGAAAAGGATGAGTGGTGTCAGGAGAGAAGACTGAGAGCACAAGAATACAAGAATCAACAAGACTGATTTGGAATGACCTTAGAATTTAGGCCTATTAGGCCTATAATAGGCCTTGTTGCTACAGGACGGCTCCAAAGTCACTGTTTACAAATTCCTAAGCCAATAACTGATGGACATGTCCAAATCAGAAGTTAAAATACTTCTGCCTATAGGTGGAATCAAACCCTTGTCTTTCTGCAATTGGAAGCAGAGACGCTGAACCAATGAATCACACATTGTAGGTATGTAGGGTAATCCTTGATTAGGCACAACCTTTGTTATCATTTTAAAGAGATTTTCTGCCGTCCGCGGTGGCGTATTCAGTTAGGGCGTAGGTCCGAGGAATACGGCACCAAGGGGACGTGGGTTCGAGTCCCGCATAAGGCATGGGTTTTTTGTAATTGTCCTTCACCCTTCATCTATCACCACTCATCTCTCGAATATGAAAATCGCAATTATAGCATCTTAACTGGCCGAAATGAACCTAGATTTCAAAGGCCATTACACCTAATTAAAAAAAAAAAAAAAAGAGATTTTCTGAAATCATTAAATAAATAATAGAAATGTTAAAAGGTTTTGTAGGGTTTTTGGTTTTGTATTTTGGGAGTATTACCCCCTAGGCCTAAGTGAAAAAATGATGATTTTATTTTGGACCCTCCAACCGAAGAAGTTCCGGGGAGAACATCTGAATATGCGAGATTTAGAATTCATACAGAAAATGGATTTGTTAATATAATAACAATGAAATGGTCATTAAAACATAACTTTATTAGAAAGTGAGGTTACGTTACAAGGTGGAGATTTCGATTTGCAAGTCTTAGGTCTAGTTTGAGGGCATGCAAACCATCAACACTTGCCTATTTAATGTAAAAAAAATACAAATGTGCAATGCCATTTTAACAGGTGGGTTTAAAACACATCTAGGCTACTTCATCGTTAAATAAATAATAACAAACCTGC
The DNA here is from genome assembly GCA_024449915.1 of Sweltsa coloradensis. Classification (NCBI taxonomy): domain Eukaryota; kingdom Metazoa; phylum Arthropoda; class Insecta; order Plecoptera; family Chloroperlidae; genus Sweltsa; species Sweltsa coloradensis. The sequence goes on along the minus strand of JAMZAV010015455.1, from coordinate 50,842 downwards.
ATGCGTGCTCAGCTTGCGGCCATCATCCACTGTGTTGTTCAGGTACACCAACGTTCTGAAATAAAAAGTAAATATTCGGCTATCTTCTACTAACTGTGATGTGTTTCATTCTAGGTACTTTTTGTGTTCGAGTGTTGGTGAACATACAACAATACCCACGGAACAGCTGACGAGTTCTAACCTTCACTGCGGTGTCTGCAAGTATTTCTTTTGAGTCAATAACTTGAATAACTTGTGAAGTTACGGCGTATGTAAAACAGCAAGTAGTGTACCTATTCTCAAAAGAAATTTCATTGTCGTAATGTCGTGGAAACTATCAGCTTCTAGGCACGGACCCTTCACATGTCTACACAGGTCATTTGCAAGGTCTGTTTCTCCATATTAATTCGCCTATAGTAGGCCTAGGCCTAGGCCTAGTAGGCCTAGTAGTAGTTTGGCATAGGCCTGTCCTGTTCCTGTCATTGTAAAGATTGTAGGCCTAGGCTAGTGCATGGATTAAAGCTAGAGTCAAAGATTAGGTAAAAGTGTAGTAGCCCTAGAGCGGACGTGGGTATTATAGCGGCTAATACTCCACCTACAAAACCTTTAACGTCGCTGTTTTAAATCTAAAGTACCTTCTAAACCTTTAACGTCGCTATTTTAAGCGAAAGTACTTTTCCGTTGAAAGTCCTTTATATTTAAAATAGCGACGTTAAAGGTTTTGTAGGTGGAGTATTAGCCATACCCACGTCCGCTCTACAACACTTTTACCAAAGATTATTGGGTAATTGGCCCTCTGAGTTATACCGGACCTGCCCGAAAAGGAGTTAAGCATCATTCACAATCAGTTCTAAGTCGTAAGGCGCAAGGCCTAAGGCGTAATAATTTGTATTGCCGAGTATGTATTTCAATCAGAACGTTCACAACACGTCCCAAGTCGCAAGGCGTATGGTTTATGTCTTAACGAATTGCCCAAAATCCAATTCTTACGACGGTTTCTTACGACGAGCCAATCACGAACAAGGAAACTCCACAGCTGACTGTACGCGCATGCGCAATACACAGGAGCAATGAAAAATGGTAGCCTATGGTTGATGTAAACGCCTAGCATTTCTTACGACTTGCGCCTTACACCTTGCGCCTTACGACTTAGAACTGATTGTGAATGATACTTAAATAGGTGGTTAAGCCTAGGACTTATTTGTGACCACCACAGCACCCTCACTCCATGCTACACCGGGGGAACTTCTTCGGGGGGGGGGGGGGGTCCAACTTTTCAACACTTGTTTTTTTCAATGAAAACATACGCACCCGAAATCCTTTTCGTTACAAAACTACTTATGTTAGGTTGTCGACCTTTCCGCCTAGTTACCTGCCGCGCTAGTTCTAGGATATGTTTTATAAGAGCGCACCCGAAATCCTTTCCATTACACTTACTACGTTTACATGCAGGTTTGAAAACGATTTCAAAACGTTTTGAGTTTTCAAAACTGCATGTAAACGCTTCGAATCTGGGTTTGGATTGGTTCAAGTCAATCCTGTTTGCTAGTAAGGTACTTGAAAACTAGTTTTGAAAACTGTCATGTATACACCCTGGCTGCAACCAAAACGCTCGTTGCGTTGCAATTTGAGGTTATGTTTGCTAAAAGCAAGTTAAGAACGTGATATTGGTATTCTGAATTAGGTCTATGTTCTAAATGTTACGGCAAATGTTTTTGGTCATCTAATGAAGTTATAGGCTACCTACTTGTGCAATAATTTTTTTTTTTCATTAGAAAACATTGGAATTTGTTTAATACATTGTGCTGTCTACCGGGAAATAAGTGAACTAAATAATAGTTTTGAGATCGTTTTCAGATCGTTTTCAGATCTGTATCATGTAAACGCATCATCGTTTTGACTTGACCCAAGTCAAAACTTTTTCAAAACTGCATGTAGGCCTAAACGTAGTAATAGTATAAAAGTTGGACCCCCCTAGCCGAAGAAGTAGGCCTACCACACCGGGCAGTTCCTGGTCTGAGTTCTTTTATACTCTTGGCAAGATTGTGGTTGGTCTATTTTGTATCCATTGGTCTCCAGACATTATCGCCGGAGACAATTCCACCATCTTTGCCAATATTTGCGTCCGCAAACTTTACTGACGCAAGTCTTTGAGCATGAGGGGGTACCATATGTCTATTCATGATCAACAGTGTCTACTCTAGTTCAAAATGAACTGAAACAATGAGACAGCACAAATGTAGGCTTGGCTTGTATGCAGCCATAATCGTGTGATGAGGTTCAGGATGCTAACACCAGGTGGCTGTTAAGTTTGAAATCTTTTATTGTTAAATCCAAGATCTTGTTTGTATCTTGTTTCTAACAAAGTTCTTGACAAGATATTGACAAGAAACAATTTCTTGGCTAGATCTTGACAAGGTCTTAGTACAATCCAAGATCTTGTCAAGACATTGACAATATCTTGTTTTTTTATCCAAGATACTCACAGATCTTGTTTCAAATCAAGTTCTTACCACAAACAAGTTCTTGACAAGATTTTTCAGCAGGGAATGCACACCTAAAATATATAAGAGACAGGGCTGCTAATTCTACACAATTGGGAGTTTAGGACTCTCATTTGGTATCGGTACCGGTGATTAAATTCGTGTATTTGCTATTTCTTTCTAATACCGGTACCGGTACTCACATTGGTCCCCGACTCTTGATCACAAAATGTTGTAATCTTTTCTCACTTAGCTACAAAACTTGCTCTGCTACAATTACTACATATTTCTTATTAATAACAATTAGGCCCTACCTGTTCTATTAAAGGTTATTTTTAAATATTTCTTATTAGGCCTAGGTAACCTGCACTTCTACGATTTCACTACCGGTACCTACATTTAAAGATAGAATGCCACACAGGTTATCTTTACTCAACTTTTAAAACACTAGTCACACAGACTAGACTTTTCCTCTCCCCATCTTCATTTCAATTCTACACAATGTCTTTTTCCAATCTTGCCAACCAACATGTCATATAAACTTTTAAAAACTAAAATAGCTATATTCCTTCCTCACTAAATATCTAACAAATGCTACTGTATTTTTTGCAGTTGGTTTAATTGGGAGAGGAAAGAAAACTTTGAAAATGTACTGGACGGCCTCAAAACAATATACAAATCCAAACTTTTGCCATTGGAGGAAACTTATTTATTCCACGACTTCCACTCTCCAAAGCTTAACGATGCTGACTTCGAGGCCAAACCTCTAATTTTACTAATGGGTCAATACTCTACAGGAAAGACAACTCTCATAAAGTACCTTCTAGAAAGTGACTTTCCTGGAATTCGTATCGGGCCAGAACCAACAACCGATCGCTTCATAGCCGTTATGCATGGCGAAAGGGAAGGGATCATACCAGGAAATGCATTAGTAGTAGACCCAGATAAGCAATTTAGACCATTGTCAAAATACGGCAATGCATTTCTTAACCGATTTCAATGCTCCATGGTACCGTCTCCAGTTTTGAAATCGATATCCATTATTGACACTCCGGGAATCTTATCCGGGGAGAAGCAACGCATTGACCGCGGCTATGATTTTACTGGAGTTTTGGAGTGGTTTGCCGAGAGGGTGGATCGGATTATTCTCCTGTTTGACGCTCACAAGCTTGATATCTCGGACGAATTCCGTAGATCTATCGCAGCTCTTCAGGGACACGACGAGAAGATCCGGATAGTGTTGAACAAAGCAGATGGGGTGGACCATCAACAGCTAATGAGAGTATACGGGGCGCTAATGTGGTCGCTGGGGAAAATTCTTCACACCCCTGAAGTTGCCAGAGTCTACATTGGGTCATTCTGGGATCAGCCACTCAGATATGATTTTAATAGGAGGTAAGAGTATGCCACCTAGATGATAGTCTTGAATTTTATACACAAATTAATATTGTGGATAATGATAAAAGTAAATGAAAAAAATGGAGTTTGCACATAAGAGTATTTACCAGACATTCAACTAAAACAACAAAACATACATGCATGAACCATGAACAAATATAAATGCAATGTTTCTTCATAATTATTACCTGAACTGTGATATCACTTCCACACATGGACAACTGGTTCACACACAAGCGGAAGTTGATCATTGCTGAATGTACGTTGAACTAAGCCAATTGAGTACGACAAAACGGAGCTTTGGATTGGAATAGACCATGAATTGCCTTTGTTTCAGATTATTTGAAGACGAAGAACAGGACTTGTTTCGAGACATCGAGTCTTTGCCAAGAAATGCAGCTCTCAGGAAGCTCAACGATTTGAGCAAACGAGCACGTTTAGCTAAGGTGAATCCACAAAATATGCATTGTTGGTAGTTTAGGTTGTGGATCATCACAATCAACCCCATAGAGATAAATATGGTAGACGACTTGCTGCTAGTTAGGTTCTTATGCAGATAGCCATCGGCTCATACGGTTGATGAATAGACCATTTTCAGAATTAACTGCGCATGCGCACTCCGTTGCAAAGCATTATGGAAGAAAGGGAATTTACAAGCTAAATGTCATATGCTTGGGATTGTGGCAAACTGCACTGACTGTGTTGGAAACGCAGTACTCCACACACCCGAGCATATGGCATTTAGCGTGTAAATGCCCTTTCTCCCGTAATGCTTTGCGCGTGCGATATAGAGGGCAGGGCGCTGGTGATTTTGAGAATCGTATATTATTGGTTCAAAGTGTTTTGACTCCAAGGCACATGGATTCCAACTCCTTAGGCCAGGTAAAATTTGGGTAAATATTCCGTAGAGCTGAACAGTATTTTCCCGCGTAATTTAGCAATAGTGCTATACGTTATAAACCAAATTACACTGAATACCTACTGATTTCTTGTTACAAAGGAATTCACATGATAGATCCTACTCTGTGTTTGTTTGTTGAACACAGGTTGAAAGACTGAACCAATTGCGCAGGAATTTCAAACAAATATAATAATAATCATCATAACTCAGTTCCAACTATGTCGGGTTGAGTGGTGGTTTTCCACCATTATCAAGGGCATGAAACTGTAGATACTAAGCTTGCCAGACTCAGTGTTTCTTCCACATCATCTAACTCCTTCCTCTCCACCAATTTACTCCACTCTCTTCTGTCCTCCCACAGCTTTACTCTTGCCACATGCTCCCACCATGGAGTTATAAATAGTACTGGCGTACTGGAGGCGCAGGTGTGTGGTCGGCGGTGTACAAGTTAGCACTTCATATTGGCAGACATTTTGATTGTTTACTTTGGTAACCAAGGTAACCTAGGGCCTACCACAGTTCATGGTAGCAAAGTTTAACCTGCTAGTAGTGGTTATAACAATCAAAATGGCGAATAGGCTCAAAAAAACAAACACGATTGTGGACGTGCTGTTCCATTTGAGCTAGACCTCCTTATCATCCAACTCCATGCTCCCACACTTCATTCCGTTTTCCAACGTCTTCTTGAATTAATCTTTCCCATTTTTCTCTTGGCCTTCCTACTCTTCTTTTCCCCTCCTCTGCCGCTTCAAATTCTCGTCTTGGAATCCTCTCCCTGCCCATCCTTTTCATATGTCCAAACCATCTTAGACATTCTCTTCCTAGCTTAAACTTCAATCTCTCCAATCCCAGTTCTTTCCTTATTTCATTACTTCTTATCTTGTCCATCTTTGTAACTCCCTTGATACTTCTTAAAAACTTCATTTCTGCTGCTTCCAGCTGACTCTCTTCTTTTGTTCTTTTGTTTTGTTGTTGTATATAATATATATAAATTTTGGGGGGCTTTAAGCAATATCTATTTTTTAAACCTTTGTGTAATAATGATTGGAGAAGGGTTGACAGGTTGGGAAAGCAAAGAAAACAAAGAAAACATAAATCCTAGCCTGGAGGGCTGGGGGCAACAAAACTTTTCACCTGCTGATGACAACTGCAGCTAATTTAAAGTTGTTACCTTAATCCACTTTTTTTTTATTGCAAATTTGCAGACAGTGGCTTTTGTTTCTAAATGAAATATTTTTCATCAAATCTTCAGACAGGCTTATATGGCGGTGGCAAAGGTGTATTAAATCTCCACGAGCAAGGTTCCCCAAAATTCTGCTAAGAGATTGAGTAGACCTTACAATCTTACCTCTAAAAACCTATATCCCTCCGTCTGTTTTAGATGCATGCATATATCATTGCAATGCTTCGAGAAGAGATGCCGGCACTTCTAGGCAGGAGCAAACGAAGACTCGAACTGATAGATAACTTGGACGCCATCTACAACAAACTTCAGAGCAAGTATCTGATATCACCAGGCGATCTACCAGACCTCAAGCGAATGCAAGAATCGCTAAGTCACCATGATTTTGGGACGTTCTCTTCACTGAAAGCGAACTTGATTGACGATGTTGACAAGATGCTGGCGGTTGACATCTCCCGCCTGATGGCAATGGTCCCGATCGAAAACCAAACTGATGAGGGCACTCAAATCAGAGGTGTGTGACGTGTCTCTTTCTAGGCCTATCTGTTACTTTTTTTAAATTCAAATTTGCTGTTATAAATAGGCAAGATTGGAAGATTGGAAAAGTTGAGTAGACCTAGAAGATGTAGGCTCATCTGATGGGTAACAACTAAGAATGTGTACCCTAATTAAAAATTCCAAATGCCAGGATGTCTTCTAGGTAAATATACAAATTTGATTCCATTTCCAAAAGGTTCCATAACCTCGCAATTTTTTATTTTGTTTGCGTTTACGACCTATGAAGGCATTATATTATGAATCTTCAAACAAGACAATCTGACATGACTTATCTATTATAATAACGTTGCAGCAAGGAGTTTACCGTACTTGACGATAGAAAAATATCCACTCTGGCCGTCACATTAGTAGACAACTGCAGGCCTCTACAAACTACTAGTAAAACATTTCTTCATAGCCTGCACGACATGGACATCCCAAATCTTTTGAATCTTTCAAATGTTGCTTTTAGTTTTAGTTTAGGTTTTAAAGAGAAACTTAGGATATATTTTAAAGATTAATTGAACTTAACACTGCTCTTCCTAAGAACAGTGTTAAGTTCAATTAATTTTTAAAATATCATTTACCTGTTTTAATAAAGTTTCTTTTGAAATAACTTAGTTTATGTCTATGCTTGTGATAATTAAAATGGTATGTTTTGGTACAGGTGGAGCCTTTGTTGGTGTGGGCGACGTAGTAAGTCCATTCGGCTACAAGTTGGGCGAGGGAATTGACGCCGGATCCGGCGAACAGCAATGGGTCGTAGAGAAGAAGAGGGTGGACTCTGACGCAATCTTCGACAAACTCGACCCGGTCAAAGGCAAAATAACTCGGACGTCGGCGAAAGAGGAGATGGTCAAGTCGAAGTTGCCGAACTCCATCCTGGGAAAGATCTGGATCCTGTCGGACGTTGATCAGGACGGACTTCTGGACAAGGACGAGTTCGCTCTAGCAATGTATCTCATCGCGATCAAACTCAACGGCCACGATCTGCCGTCGCTCCTACCCTCTCACCTCGTGCCCCCGTCCAAGCGAACAAGGTCCGAAACAAAAGTGGAGCCATTAAGTTGATAAGAGCCTTCGTCATTGTCAAGGTACCGTATTACTAGAAAATAAAATTGATTGAAACAGAGAATGTACAGTATTTCATGTAGATCTCCGTGAGCACTCTTAACTTCTGAGGTAGGGTATGTGCTGAGCCGTCTGTAACTAGGTCCTACTAGTATTATATGTACGGTTTGCTATGTAAATAATACTTTATCTTTTTTTTTAAATCTACCAGGTCTATTTATTTATCACATTCAAAGTTACCTGCTACACTGGTACTATATGCATGCAACTAGTGAACCAAGTTCGAAAAAACGAAACAGGAAGTTGGCACAGAGATCTCCCATGAGCCAACTATAGACACTCGGATACAGCTCACAAACATAAATTTAATTTACAAAATATGACCAGTATTGTAGATGAATAGCCTACTGTGTACATTATCACAGTAGTTGCCCGCCAAGGCCTCACGAAAAGCGTAGGGAAAGGGATGGCATTAGCGCGCCACTAGCTTGTGAGTTTAGAGTTTGATCTGCTATAGACGATTGGTGCTATACTTAGCCTATAGTTACATATTGGCATTGCCAATACGCAATACGGTACATAATTTTAAATACTGAATGAAAGATTCTTTCTGGACCCTTCTGAGCACATAGGTGACAGTGAAATGCACACCACTAAATTGCCTAGATATAGATTAAGACTGTTGGATGAGCTTGAGCAAACCAGGCTTTGACGTACAATGCAGAGGTTTGGTCTGGCTCACTTTTATCTATTCTGTCCTTTGTCGTATCGGGTTGTTGAAGTTTGAAGTTTATTAGGTGTAAGGACTCGTCAACCGTCAGGTCATAGGTCATAGTTTATTAGTTGTTAATAACTTTTTTTCAAACGGGAAGAATGTAAGGGGTGATAAAAGGGTACTCAGGGTCAAAACCAGCCTCAACCAAGGGGAGGGTATGGGGGTAGGGGTAAGGGCGGGGACTTAAACCGGGGCGGGAGACGGCCTGTGACGAAATCAGGACGGGCGCAGGCTAAGGACAGAGGGCATGGGGAGGGCAAAGTTTGGAGGTTCCCCCACGTCATTGTCGTCGTCATCGGGGAGGTAGTCAAAGGAAAGGGGAAATTTAACTGATGACGACCGCCAGAGCTCGCCTCTAGATTTGGGGAGTAATATAGGGTTACGGTACTACCCTTCTTACTAGCTTACTTATGTTTGTGCTGGTGGACTTTTTCTCTTGAATCACCTTTTACAATTTGCAGGGCCATTTCTACCCCAGGCCCAGACGGTGGATTATCGAGTTGTGGTTTGCACCAAAATGTTAAAGAAGAATGTGTGTACTGCACAATCGGAGCTCATTTTTCAAATAGTGCTTATGGTAGTACTTTTTGCAGTAACGGACAGTTAATACCCATGTCACCAAACGTGTAATTTGTAATAATTTACCAAGCTTAGGTATATAGACAACAATAATTATTTAAAATCTTGCAATGTGCTCTGATTGTGTATTGTGCTCATCCTTTATAAACATTCCAAAAATGTAAGGTCAAAAACTCAAAAAGTGCTCCTGAATGTATGTGAAATCAACTGGATTTGCCAATCAAGTGAACTTTTAAATGGACATTTAACGTGGTAAATAAAGTTTATCTACGCTTAAACCGTCTTAACTTAATGTCTCTTTAGGTTAGTGTATTCTAAGATTCCTTACATGACGCATCAGATCGAAATGTTATTAAAATATTAAATACAGCGCAGGGGCACATGAATTGAAATAATAATGTTTTTAATCAAACTTACAAATTGATATAGGCCTCCCTTTAGGCTAACTAACAGTCTTGTTAGGCCTACGCATTTATCTTGCCCTAGGTATATCTCTATCACTGACAATCACACTTCTAGTTATCACATTTAATAATAAATATTATAATAATTGCTACTATACACGGTGTCAGTTTGGAACACCAACAGAAGCGTAAATAGAATAGAAAATAATAAGGAACGGATAATAAATTATTTTAGAAATATTTTTTTTGTTCTCTTTTTGGGTAGTGTTCTTTTCAAAATCAAATATTGCTGCCAAGCTCAATGCCTGTGTTTGGGTGATCACTGATCACCCATCATCCCATCATTACTGATCAGTGATCATGCATTTACCTAATGTTTCACAATTCTCTCACGACTTAAAATCTTCCAGATAATCAAAGTCAAAATAAGTTATTTTAATTTTGGGAAATTAGTTTAATGCCGCACATTGTTGTTATGTTATTATTTCGTACCAGTGGCCACAGTGCGAAGATAGCCGGAAGGCGACGTGCTGCGTTCCCTCGGCCGTCTTTGGCATTCTTACTGAAAATTGGGCCCCCTTTGAGATGTTTTTTTCAGTAGTCTGATGGATGAGCATTTTTGGCTTATTTAGACCTAACCTTCTCTTTCTATCTTTTTATTGTGGTTTTGTTTTGTCATTGTTAACATGTTAGGGTGACGATTGGTACCAGTTACTTGCTCGGTACCCCCGCGTATGGTTCCAATTTTGTATTACCTATCATTACCCATTTTGTTCCTTTGTCCAAGGTGGGAATTCGTCCATTATCAATACAGGCGACAAAGTGCGAGACCTTTTAAGTGTCCTCTAAGCTAAAGGTTTCATGGGTTTCCCCAAAAATTTCATAAAGGATCGGAGAAGCCGTTTGTCCTGTTGAAAGCAAAGAATCAGAAAAAAAAGTAAAAATATTTATGAGAGATACTTCTTTTTATTGTAGGGCCTACCAAAAAGCATAGCAGGTCAAATTCAAATTTTAGTTTTTTTAAAGGTCCCCTCAAATTTCATTAAAATTGTATCAGCATTTACCAGGCAGAGAGCAAACAAAGAAACAAAAAACTTTTTTTTTAAAACACGCAAGCTATTTTTTTATCAGGGTAGTTTAAAAATTGGGTGCCTGCTATGCTCATTCAACGACACATTAAAAAATTCTGAACAAAGTTGTATTAATAGCAGATATTGTGCTGCTACCTACGGTATATAACCGTGGTGAATGGCGAGAATGCGCCTCATTCAAATGTTGGTCCGCTGAGGTTTGGGTCACTACATGATATACCATTTTGAACACCGTGGTACACTGCAATACCGAAAATTACTACAACTCTAGGCCTTCAACAAGAATGTTGAATCCCCACTAACTGCTTAGCCTTAGTGAACTTATTGTATGCCGTGTAGTCAACCCAATTGATGTTTATATGTCAGGTATCTTTCAGTTTCCAATTTGGTGTAGCTACTTATAATTTTCTTTCAAAGTTGAAATAATTACAAATTTTTATTTTTATAATCTGAACCTGTTTGAAGCCAAACTTGTAGATAAAGCTTTCAAACCACTATCAAAGATTAGTAATCTTTGCCACTATCAACGTTGACAATACTTCGTAAAGGTACCAACATACAAAAATTAAATTTCCTAGCAAAGTAACCATATTGGCATACCGTATTGTGTTAGTTTGGTTGAAGGCGTAGATGGACGTATCGTTTTAAACATCAACCAAGTCAAATTCAGTGATATGCTACAAATAACTCAAATCTCGATCGCTCCTCATCCTCAATAAACGACTTTGGCATTTTCCTAATTTTATTGTTGATCAATGATCCAGGGCGGTAGGGGAGATCGACCCCCCCCCCCCCTTGATTCTTAAAAAGTTACATTTTATTCTCTAATGATTATAACAATCCTGCAAGGTGATGATAACGTACCAACCAAACTGTATGGTAAATCTAATAAATCTTATTCAAATATACCCTTTCTAAAGCCATTTAAACACGTTTTTGATAAAGCTTCCTTTCAAAAATTTACTGGCGTTGCATAACGCTAACTCAATCGCCACCCACTTAGAGGTCCTGGATCCATCCTTGCAATGATCATGTATTTATTTGCTATATGTTAAGTAGGCCTACTATTGAATACCGGTAGGCCTACTGTTCATTTCATTTACATTTGTGATTGTGTAAGTATGTAGGTAACAAATCTGCCTCACGATCACATTTCTAATTTTATTGTTAATATTGTGTTCGTTTGTTTAAATACCTATTGTAAATAAAAAAATAATAATGTTAATAATACTAATTATTATTGTTATCATCATTATCCATTGCCATTTTTCCAGTTCTGGCAGGGTCTTTGGATTTGCAGCCAGCCAGGCACGTCGGAAGTCTATTTTTCCAGGGGGGGGGGGGGGCGAACTTTCCCAGGAAAAGTACATGCTTCCATACATAGTTACATACCTACGTAATATGCAACTAATGTTCTCGAGTCAATGGCGTACGGTGAAATATATTTCGGGGGGGGGGGGGGGATTGGACGAACGACTCAATGGGGGGCACAATAGTGCCGCAGGCATGTTTTTTAAAATACGTATTTTTGAAGTGGTTTTTAGTTTTACGTGTTTTAGAAGAAAAAGTTAAGGGGCTTTGCTAAAGGAAAAAAGAAAAGATTGTTAAAGAATTTAATTTTTTGCTTTTAAACCTAGATCACTTGAAGAATGTAATATTTTTTGCTTGTTGGTTTATGCTTGTATGGTTATTTCGTCATTTTTCTAGGGGGGGGGGGGGCGAGAAGATACTTTTGCCCCCTCTCCGCAAGCTCAGAGGGGGCACGCTACCACCCTGCCCCGACGCCACTGCAGCCAGCCAAATTTGTTTCCACTTCTTTCTGCCCATTTTTTTAGATTGCATTTTTATGAAAAAACAGAAAATTTACTTTTTTTCTAGTCCTAATACAGTATATCGTATTCGTAGGCTCTATACCTCAAAAATAGAAAATAGAGCATCCATCCCCCATTGGTCATGGCTGGGAAATTCTAAATGGGAAGTGCCGACCAGTGTGCCTGTGCCACACCCTACCCCCCTTGCCCCAGCAGCTTGAAACTTGTGATTGTACAGATGATATAGGTGAAGATAGTGGCAGCGATGATGAGAGGAGTGAGTGTGGAGAGTCAACAGATTCGGACGAACAGTTGGTGCATCAGTGAGAGTACTAATGATTGTAGTTCTAGTACTTAAGGGATGTTATTGTGAAAGTTGTGCTTCGTACAGAATTTCTCATAACTTTACTGTCAATTATTCAAAATTACACAAATAGGGTTTTCATTCGAGTCTTATATAAAAGTTCTACTACGATTTTGAGAAACTGGGTATTCCAAACTGCAAATTGACAAGACATCTTGGATTCGAAGCTTTAGAAAATGGTCTTATCACCAAACCGACTTCAGAAACTAATTACTCGACCCCCAAAACCATATACTACTACGCGATACTTTAGGCTAAACCATTGCCAAGATAGTGTCAGACATGGCAAATGGCAGCCATATTGGATTTTGGGCTCTGGCGGAGTATGCCCACACTTTTGCGAGGGGTATGGGGGCAAAATTTTATAAAACCTTCTTAGAGGAGAAATACGTTGAGAAATTGTACTTTGCTCTCAACGGTCATAAAAGTGTTGAAAATGACCCTACTTTTTGTACCGACATTGATTGATTTATCCGTGTGCATCGATGTGCCTTTCAAAATAGGTAAAGAAGCGCACACATTTCGCATCTATTTGAGATTTTCAATATTTAAGCTTACGGCTGTCCGGCCTTCTTTTCCGGTGTTCTTGACCTTGCAGTGAAAGTAACTTCCCTCGTTCTGCCACTGATGTTTTTGTCCCTGTGGGTCCTCAATTGAAATGTCGTTGACCGAAAATAATCTACTCCACCTCTTTCACAAATAACAGCCACAGTGCACAGCAACGCAATTCTCTGCAGGCTCTGTCGGCCACTTCAGCGTTTCTTTGACGCAAAGTGAATAAGTAGGCCTAATGTTCTCTTCTACTACGTGCTATAATGCTATATAGATATAAAATAGATTTGTGTTTATTTGTAAGCCTTTTAATTTAGATGACTATGTGATAAAAATCAGTATTTATGCTATTAATCAATCAAAACAATGTGTGACAAAAGGTTTTATAATAATATACAACGTGACATTGGCTGATAAATTATTACGAAAAGGTTCGACACAGTTTTTCACCTCTTACGACTTGAATAATTTCAGTAACAGCGTCATCAACAATACAATTAATCCGTAATTGTAGCAATCAGAACAGTGACGATGCTCTATGGGAGGCAAGGGGAGGGGACTGCCTCCCCCCCCCTCCCCAAAACCAATTTGTGTTACCTGGACTAAAAGGGTTCAAGTGAAGCTCCATGGTGTCACTATGATTCAAATGCAATGCAAGCATATTCAGATTATTTTATTTTAAGAGTCTTCACTAGACAATTGTGACCTTGGCATGCCCGTAAGCACTTAAATTCCAATGTACAACGCTCTGGAGAAAAATTGAAACGACATACGAGAATTCTAAAATGCACAAGACACAGATATTTTTATGCAGAAGAACATACAACTAACAGAATTGATGTATGTAATAAACCCTACTATAAACCATTGTTAAGCGTAAAGTCAACGCGGCGGGAACAACCGAACAACCTCTTCTTTTTCCCGTTGCGTCGACTTTATGGGTAACAATGGTTTATAGTTGGGTTATAGGCTAGAGCCTATTCTCGACAAAATATAAATTATAAGACCTATTGTAGTGTCAAAATTACAATTAAGTACTGTAGGCTAACACATATTATTATTATTATTCTACCAAAGGAAGTAGGATATTAGGGTATACCAAGTAGCCTAGGCCCTAGGGGCTATCCCCACTCTTCAAACTTGGTTGCACCACAGGATTGAAAGTTCATTGGCTTTAGAGAGACAGGGAGATTATTGCAGTTTTGAAAACTCTGAGGAACTTTCCAATTGGGAAATGGTATTTGTTCAGTGTTTTGATTTGGTTTGATTTCATCGACAGTGGAACCGACATCAGTGTTTTGGTAACTTGAAGAAAGCTTGGTGGTTGGGATTGGGGTAGACTCCAGTTGAAGACGTTTTAGTTGCTTTTCTTCTTCAATTTGGCATCGAAGTTGTGCCAGTTCATGGGGACGATAGTGCGTAAACCTACAATTTACTCCAAATGTGCATTCACCTGCCTGCATAAACCTCTTGCAGGTAACCTTAGCACTCTCTTCTGTTAAAATAGTTTCAGCATCTTTGAAGGCATGATAATGTTCCATCCTCATTCGCATGTGCAATGAACCAGAAACATGCTTCTTTCTTGCATCAAAGTCATCTTTAAACGAACGGTCACAATAATCACAGTAGTACCTCTTACCCATGCTTATAATTTAACAACAATAATATACTATCAATAAATTCGTTTAAACCAGCTATTTCTCAAGCATCTAAACCTACTTATTAAATTAAAAACAAGTTTCTGTCACCCAAGCACACTCACTGACCTTTGTCAAATTATTCTCCGTGGAATTCTTCTTCAGGTTGGTATTTCTGAAGAATGCAGCTGTCTTCAGCCAGCTTGAAAGCTATCTCAGTGCTTTGTTTTTTTTTATATCAACATAAATAATTATTTGTATGATATTTTACAATGCAATAAGTACTGTACTTTTATTATTTTATGTTATTATTATTATAATAATAATAATATTATTCTTATTTTCACAGTAGCCTAGGTCCTAGTACCAACAAAACAACATGGAAATTATTTACAGAGTACTACATAAGGCGGTGACTTTTCATCCACTGGCTGGCTTGACGTCTGTTCATGACATTTTGCAAGTGTTTTGCGAATTTTTCGGCTGAGCCTGGTTGTTTCAAATTAACTAAATACTATTTATTACGTAATTATGAATAGTGAGGTAGAGTTACACATTCGACAAAATTATCAATGGGCAAAATTACCAGCAAATGTCAAACAGGTAAACTTGCACTTCGGTGGGGCCTAGGTCTAGCAAACCAGGTCCTGTGACACCTGTAATGGCCTAGGCATAGGCCTATTTAAATAAATATGAATAATTTGTATTGTAGGTCTAGGCTAGGTGCTAGATTGATATAATTAATCTTCTTTCAGTTAATCAAGTGTAAGCCTGTGTATGCCTAAGGGCCTACCTACCATAAGGACTACTAGCCCCTAGGTCTCTAGGCGTAGGCCTATGGCCTAGTAGGGTTAGATGAATTTGGGCCAGGGGCCTAGGTTAGGGTAGGCCACTTTGCCTAGGCCTAACAAGATTGTATTGCCTACTTTACTCATGCATGTTAAATGCTAAGTTGGTAGGCTAGGCCTAGAATCTAGGCCTACTCAAACTTGGTCTAGGTTGGGAAGATTTTGTGTGTTAATTATCATTCACAATCAGTTCTAAGTCGTAAGGCGCAAGGTCTAAGGCGTAAGTCGTAAGAAATGCTAGGCGTTTACAACAACCATACCATTTTTCATTGCTCCTGTGTATTGCGCATGCGCGTACAGTCAGCTGTGGAGTTTCCTTGTTCGTGATTGGCTCGTCGTAAGAAACCGTCGTAAGAATTGGATTTTGGGCAATTCGTTACGACATAAACCATACGCCTTGCGACTTGGGACGTGTTGTGAACGTTCTGATTGAAATACATACTCGGCATTACAAATTATTACGCCTTAGGCCTTGCGCCTTACGCCTTAGAACCGATTGTGAATGATGCTTTACAAACTGGTATCTTCAATAATGTCTTAGGTTGCAAATGGGTCCATCCTCCCGGTGGTAACCTTTCGTCCCCTTTACCATGTTGTCGATGTTGTTAGTAAGTAAGACATTCATTTGGTGGTAGTATGACGTCACAGTTTGTCTCGCTTACTCTTTCGCCTTCCAAGGCATCATTGCCCCTCTCCACTCATGGCGTAACACTTGGTGTCTGTCTGAACTGCGTGCACCACAAAAATTGCATAGCCTACTAGGCCTACTACGTCAAATGCCTACGGCGTGAAAACACCTAGAACTTCTACTTAGCTAAGGCTAATTACTATTGTGTGGAACTGCCGAACTGCATTCTTAAATGTGGGCCATTATATGCATATCCACCTTGGTAAGCAAAGAAGTGAAAGAACGTTTTACCTGAGGTATAAATGAGTCCCATTAGCCTATCTTCTTTTTTTTTACTCAGGACTTTGGAGAGTGATTTGAGATATAGGGTACCATCAGCTTATCTGAAGTAGAGCAGGTAGGCCGTGATAGATAATATATAGCACAAAGACTTGAACCAACCAACAACCAGCCATTCTTTACACATATTATAGGCCTGAAAATTGAAATTGAAATGAAAATCGTTGAAAATGGAAAAAAAAATTGAAGCTTCCAGAAAAAATAAAGACATCAAAATCAACAAATATATTCAAAAAAAGACTCACAGATTTTCTAATTAAAGAACAATACTATAGCTTAAATGAATACCTACACAAATGAGCACGGTAAAACTAAAAACACTACCTACCTCTCTAAGTGTTAAATTAAGTAATAGGTAATCAAATATTTAAAGTATAAGTATTATTTCCTATTCATTTTCTTATTATTAGGCCTATATGTAGGCCTACTATAATTGTACTTACCTCTTACCTTTCTCATTAGGTTAATAAATTAGAACAAACCTGAACTATTGAGAATTAAGTATATAGCCTACCTACTAAACACTTAAATATATATTTTCATGTACATATTATAGGCCTAATAATAATAATCAAACACGCGGTTCCAACATAAGTCAGGTCAGGGGGTGACGTATCACCAATTTCTCGGGCTGTGGACTCTCAGTGTTTGCTAGCCAGGCTCAACACCTCCTCATCTACTTCGATGTCTTCTATGACAGGCATTTCTACCAGTTCTCTCCATTTCTTTCTATCCTCCCAGAGTCTTTCTTCATTAATTCTTTCCCATGATTTTCCTCTTTCTTCAATGTTCCATTTTATTTGGTCCCCCCCAATCTATCCCCTTTGGGCGTCCAAACTCTTTTTACCCCCCCCCAATGTTGTTCCAAATTCTTTTCTTGGTTTTCTATCTTGTTTCTTTCTTCGTCCCGTCCCCAATACCATCGAAGTCTTTTTTTTCCTATTTTATTTCCGGAAATTTTCCCCAACTCCTAGTTTGTTTCTTATTGTTTTGCCCCCTTTACTGAAACCCCCTTTTGGTCGATAGGGAGAAAAATTTCAAAGATTTTTAAATTTATTAATTTTTTCCCCCCTTCCCAAATTGTATAATTTTTTTGAAAAATTAATTACTTTTAAAAAAAAATACATAAACTATTTCAGCCAAAAATTTTTCATTTTTCAAGTTATGCCCCAATTTATCAGCCCGCGTAATAAAAAAAAAATAGTTTTTGTGCTTCGTATCCGCGTCGCATGGCCAGCGGGGGTGATTACGAAAATAAAATGCACAGTGAACACACAAAATTTTATGAATTTGAGGGGAAAGGAAAATTTTTATTTTTAACTGGCTCCATTAGGGGAAAAGTGCCCCCCCCCCCCAAACTCTGGTCATTCAGTGATTTCAAAACATAGCTTGGGAGTGTGGAAAAAAAATTATTTCATAAACATTTGCGCAAAAAAAACTTGCACGTGCGTGCTTTAAAATCTCCGACGGAAGGGAAAAAAGCCCCGGGTGACTTGTGTGTGTTTTGCTATGCATTTTTTGAAGGTTTGGTATCAAAAAAATTTATTGAGTTTCTCAGGGCAACTACGCCCACTTTTTTTTAAAACCGCTGGGACCAAAAAACATACCCCATTTTCCCCCCTAATCACCAGGGCTTTAATAGCCCTAACCCAAATTAAAAACACTAAATTTCCCCCGTGACTAGTCACAAAATCATCAGTCGAAAGAACCGAGCAGAGAAGAAGGATTCTTAAAAAAACACACTTACTTGGTCTTCGGGGGAAAATTCACTTTCCGGGGGGGGGCCTAGACAGGGGGGAAACAACCGGGAACTTGGGCGAAAATTTTTGGAAAACCCCGATCGTTGGGTTTTTGGAACTTGGAACGGGGGCCCGGGGAACTTTGGGCGAAAATTTTGGAAACCCGGGAATTTGGGCGAGAATTTGGAACTTGGAAATTTGGGGCGAGAATTTGGGCCCCCTGGACCTGGTCAATATTAAAAATTACGAATCCCCGAAAAACACGGTAAAACAAATTTCCCTATCTACAAAAACCGAACTTTTAAAAAATGGTGGCTAATTTTATTATGGAATTTTTATTAGGAAACTTTTATTAATGAAAAATTTTATTATTGGGAATTTTGAGAATTTAAATAACATGTTTTTGAAATTTGAAAAGTAAAAACTTAAATTTGATTCATTATAATTGTTTTTTGAAACTGGTTTTTTTAATTTGTGTTAACCTTTCGTTGTCGTGTCTGCCCCACTCAAATTTTTTTTTCAGTTTTTTTAAAAAAAAACTTCAGCATTTGGGGAAAGACTATTACTTGAGCTGGGACCGGCGCACTTTCAAAGGGTTTGGGAAATTTTGTTTTTCTCAACAGCTGTTTGACTTTAAAGTGACGGGAAAATTTTTTTTGTTTTTTTTTGGTTTTTGGGGATTTGTTTTTTGTTTTTATTTTTTTAATTTTTTTGGGGGGCTTTTTTTTGGCTTTTTAGGGGACATTGGCTTCAACTAGGGGGGTTTTTGGCTATTTAGCGCCCATTGGCGCGCCAACTGTGTGGCTTGTGTCTATACACTACCCGAGTTTAATAATAAATAATTTAATAAATAATATAAAACGTGGGGGCTTCCCAAATTTTTAACCTAAAATTTCATTTTGAAAATGAAAAATTTAAAAATCAAAAATAGGGAAAAGGACGAAAAGGGAAAGGGTTTATTTTTCTGGATTTGAAAATAAGTAAAATTTCAATTTTACTAGTGACACGCCCAATGAGATCATGGAGGCCCCCAGAGGCCAAAAACCCACTCAAAAAACCTGGGAAACCCCACTTGCCGAGCCCACTCACCTAGGCCTAGAATCCCCTAAAACCAGTGATGGAAATAAAAAGGGGCCCTAACGAGATCACCCCCTAAGCCTGGACCTAGAACTACTTCTACGGGTTTATTTAGGGGAAATTAAAACCAAACCCAACACAGTGATTCTACCCAATGTTGAAAAAATAACCCACAAAAGTGATTTTAAATTTAAAATAAAAAATGTTTTTAAAATTTCACTTATAAACCCAAAAGGGGAGCGGGAAAAATAAAAAAATTAGTACGATTTCCCGGTTTAATAATTTGACTGGGTGCAAAAATCGATAAGGGATATGAGCAACTAAATGCAACGCTTGATAAAGGATACGAGGAACTTTAAAGCAGTTTTCGGATAGAAACGGGGAATAAAAATTAAAAAGCGGATAAAGTAGCAAAAGGAGAGAAGAAACAAAAAACAGATGTTGAAGCGTTTTTTTCCTTTTTTGGGGATGAAAAAATTTTGGGTTTTTTGGAAAATACTAGAGATGTTGATTTTTCCGGGGTTTAAAATTAAATTTAATAATAATAATGATGTCTTTGGGGTTAAAACCCTTATTTGGTAAGTGATCGGATGGGAAAAAGTGTGGGGCGAGAAGGGCTAAAAATTTAGGAAAAGTTAGTGATGATGTTGAAAATGGGGAGAAACCGATTTAAAATTTAAAAGTTGAATTTACTAGTTTTGAGGTAAGTAAAAAGGGTAAGTGATAAAAAGTAAATAAACAAATTTAAAGTTGATAGTGGAAGTGATTTTGTTTAAAAAATTGGGAAAAAGTAAATTGATATGAGAAAAAAAAACGGAAAAAAACCTAAAAATGAAAAGGGAAAAAGTGAAGGTAAAAAATTGTTTTTTTAAAAAATAATAAAAATTTAAAGTGGAATTTAAAAATAAAAAAAATTTTTTTAACCGGAATACTTTAAATAATTATAGTTGACAAAAAAGGGAAGTGAGAATCAAAACCCAGTGAGAAATGGGTTTAGTGATAGTGAGGATGAGGGGATTGAAAACCTACTTAATGCTTTAAAAAAAATTTTTAAAATTTAAAAAACAAGCGAAAACTTAAACTTAAAATTTTTTGGGTTTGGATAATTTGGAATTTCTTTAAAACAGAGAGAAAAGATTAAAATCAATGCCAGAGGGTTTTGGGGAAAAATTGAAAAATTTTACTAAAACTATCAAGAGAAGGGGGGGGTTTGGGAAAAAAATATGCCTTTTCAGCAAAAATCAGAAAGTATGAGATTTAAAAAGGGAAAAAAATTCTAAAATTAAAGATTAAAATGTAGACGGGGAGGTTTGGGGAACCCCCCGGGTGTAAAAACACTGGGGTTTACACCAAAGCCTAAAACAAAACCTAAACAAAAAATTGTTTTTCCCTAAATTAAAAAATTTTACTTTAAACAACAAAAACCTAATCAAACAAAAAATTTTTAAAAAATTAAAGGGACTGGACAAAATAAAAAATTGGGATAAAAAAAATTTTGTAAATTTTTAAAATAATAATTTTGAATATTTTTTAAATGGGGGACTAAAAATAAAATATATCTTGAATTTAAAACTAGAGATAAAAAGTGACGAGGAGTTTTTGGGGGAAAAAAAAACCCCACCAGTAGAAAAACCCGTAGGCCAAAATTTAAAATTTAAAAAACTTTTTAAAACCTACCAGTTATAAAATGAAAGAGTATGGAATAGATTTAAACCCAGCTGTTAAAAAATTTGCCCTTTAAATTAAAAATAACATAAACAAGGGGATGCATGGTGGCCAGCCCCCAAAAGACAGATAGACACTCCAGTCGAAGCTGCTAAAAGAAATTTAAAAAATTAATGATTTTAATTTAGAAAGTTTTAAACAAATCTTCATTGACTGGAATGAGTACAGTCCAAACAAATATTAATCCCACAATTTTTAAAAGGGGGAAAAAATTTAAGCAAAAATTTAAAAAGGAGAACATTTCTAAGTGCATAAACACACAACTTGGGTTTGACACTAAACTTGTGCGGGTCAAAACACAACTTGTTTTTTTCACAAAACATGATTATGGTTGTCAAAACCCAAACAAAAAAAACCTCACATTTTTAAAACTTTTAAAACTTTTTGAAGTTTAAAATTAGCAATTTTGGTTTGTTTTCAAACATTAAAAATAAATTTACTTTTTTTTACTAAAAAAATTTTAAACCAAATTTTGGACTTGTATAAAATAGTTTTTAAAATTATATTAAAATTTGTTGAAACTTTTTGAAAGTGAATTTGAAACTCTGAATTTTGAATTTAATTTAAAATTGAAAACCCAATTTTTTTTTAAAACCCAAAAAATTTGCATGAAAAAATTTTTAAAAATAGAAAAAGAAAAAAAATAATAAATTTGAGAGTTTTTCAATGAAATAAAGTAAGGTAGAGAGAAGTGAAAAACAAAAACACAGATAGTGGGGGTTTAGATGATGAAAAAGGGGGTAAAGTTAAATACTAGATTGAACGGTTTTCTTGATTTAATTTTTTTAAAATTTAATAATGTGGTCTTTTAATTTGTAAACGTAAGTGATGAATTTGATGAAGTTGAATTTGATAATGTAAGTGATGATTTTGGGTTTTAAGTTAAATTTTAGTGGGTTTTGTATGGGGTTTCGTTGGGAAACGATGTTGGTTAAGTTAAAATTTTATGTGGAGTAAGGGACGATGTTGGTTAAGTTAAATTTTTATGGGGGGGTTTTTTAAGTGGTCTTTGGGAAACCCGATGTTGGTTAAGTTAAAGGGGAAATAATAGAATTTATTAACTCGGGAGTCACAATAATTTGGTTTTAACTTTAGCAATATGAGGGATAGGACAGTGAGAATGATAGTAAACCCGAGAGATAGTGAACTGGAGATAGTAAACTTTGAACTTGAAGTGAATTTTTTTTTAAATTTGAAAAAAACAAAAATTTGGGAAAACGTGGAGACATTGAACTTTTTTGAAAAAACTTCTTGAATTTTTGTTTGGGAAACCCTTTTTGCAATTTTTTTTTGGAAACCCAAAACCCCTCACTTTAAATTTTAAAATTTAGAACTTAAAGTGAATTAATACGTTGGAACTGTAAAGGGAAACGTGCCCTTTAAAATTGAATTGGGATGTAAAACATTGTTTTTTTGGAAAAATAATTTGGGAAATTTTAAATAAAATCGGAGGGGAAACCCCTATACTACGTGGTTTGAATTTAAAAATAGTTTTGAATGAACGTTGTTTAAATTACAATTATTTTTAATAAATTCAAACTAGGTTTTTGACATGGGATTTAAAAAAAAAAATAAATAAAAATTTGTGGAGTAAGCTCGAAAATTTAAAAATAAAAATTGACATATTTCGGATTTGACCCAAAACCTTCGGGGGAAATTTTGAACCCAAAAATTTTTAAAATTTTATTTGAGATATTTGAACAGGGGAACTAAAATTGAATTTGACGTTCCCTTTTTTTTCCCAACCTTTTTGTATTACCATATTTTTTTTTAAAACCACTTTTTGGGTTTGGGAAAATTTTTAAAAAATTTAATTTTTAAAAATAAAAATTTTGACTTTTTGGTGAAAATTGGATGGGACCCTCAAAAATAAATTTTAAAATTTTTAAAACCCTACTGAGCAGGACTAGATGAGGAGGGGGGGATTAAAACTGTGGACATTTAAAAATTTTTTTTTCTATTTTTTTGGGCGGAATTTGTTACAAAAATAAAAAAACTATTCACTTTTAAATACAAACCCCCTTTACACTGACATGGTTTATTTGGTACAATTTTCAAGATGAAATATCAATAAAAGGGAGGAGACCGTTTTTGGCCTAAACCCCCAATTTTTAATCAACCTTAAAATTTAATCAACCTTTGGGTAATCGTGCAAATTTAAAATTTTTTTGTTGTCATCGTGTTAATTTTAGGGGAGTATGTAATAAGTTACGTTTTTTGGAAAACAGTTTCCTTATAGGTTGTGTTGCTTTTATATATTTTTTTATGGCTTTTTTTTTAAGTTTTAGCGATTGAAAATTTTTTTTTGATCGGGGGAAATACTTTAAGATAGGTTCGGGGGGGGTTTATACCTGTGAGTTTAAACTTTATGGGAGGCTGTATAAAACCAGCGAGCGGTGGGGGGGAGAGGTTTAAAAAAAAACCACAGTATAATTATTTGAAAAGCAAAGGGGAAACCCACGTTTTAAGGGGAAATTTTTGGAGTCAGTATTTCTTACCGGGCGGTATTTGAGGATTTAATTTTTTTTTGTCAAACGAAAACTAGTACAGTGAGTAGTGGGAATCCCAAAATTTAAAAAGTTGAACTTTTAAAATTTTGGGCGGGAAAAACATATCGAAACCTATAAATTTTAAAACCCTAATTTTAAAGGCGAAGAGCGGGGGGTTTTTCCCTTTGTAAGCCCCGGCCCGTAACTATAGTTACTACTTTTATTTTCGTATCATCATAAAATACCTTTGTTTTCATTAGCTGATTTTGTATAATTGTTTATTTTCCCTAGTTTAAACAACAGAAATGTGAAAATTTTGGATCGCAATCAGAATTTGTGACATTTAATTTTTCTGGATTTTTGGGAAAAAGATTTTCCATTGTGAAAATTTAAACAATTGTAAAATTTGTTTTAAATAAGTTTGACTTTGACTTTATCTCAATGAGAGAAAAAATTTTGGGTGGACGGGATACAAATTTAAAACCAGGGGTAGAGGGAAGGCATCGGGGTTAGACAAAAAAGCTTCGGATATTTGTTTGATAAAAACGGGGATCGAAAATTTTTAATTTTTGCGACGGCACGTAGCTGACTGTTTAACTTTTTATTCAATGTTTAATTTTTCTCGGGGGATGGGGTGAGATAGCAGACATAATTAGTTAGTTAATAAAAACTGTTTGTTTGGTTTTGCCTGTAATATTTGTTCTTAAAACCATCCTTTCTCTTTTCATGTCTTTATTCCTGTATCTTTGGGGGTGTCATGTACCAAAAAACCAAATTGTTTCACTATTATTTTCTTGTTTAATGTTGCAATATTTTTTCCTCAAAAAAAATCAATGAAAAACATTGTTTAAAAAGGGATTCACTACGGGAATTTTTTTTTAAAAAAACTATGATTGAAACAAAATATATTTGCAACCAATGGTAAATAACCACACTCTCCATTTTTTTAAAAACCCAAACCCCGGTTTGTAAAAAAAAATAATATTTTATAAAAACTAAATTGTAAAATTTAAAATTTTAAAAATTAGTGAAAAAATTTAAAAATTTTTAAACTACATTAAAATTTTTTCTGCCCTTCGAGGGGATTATTGAAACCCTTTTTGGGGCATATGAGACAATTTCAAAAAATTTTTAAAATTTTTAATTTGTTCCCGCCTTTTCAAAGTATAATTATTTTGAATAAATTAAATTTACATTTTAAAAAAATTTACATGAACTATTTCAGCCAATAATATTTCATTTATAAATTTAAATGACAATTTATCGGGCCAAAGCGAAATTTAAATAAAAATTTGGGGTTTTTGGGCTTCGTATCCGCGTCGTCAGGGCCAGCTGCGGGTGATTACGTAATCAAGCACATTTGAACACAAAACCCCTTTTTATAAAAACTGTTTGGGGAAGGGAATTTTTTTATTTTTCATTTGCGTAAAATTATCGGCAAGTGCACCCGAACTCGGTCATTCAGTGACGTCCCCACAAAAGCTTGTGGAGTGTGGAAAAAAATTACTTTCCCAACTTTTCCCGGGAAACCCACAATTTGCAGTGGGCCCAATAAATCTCCGACGGAATGACAAGCCCCGGGGTGGATTTGTGTGTGATTGCTAGCATCTTTTGAATGGTTGGTATCAATAAACTATTTGATTTTCTTTCTTTCCCAAACTACGTCCCCGGTTTTTGGGAACCGTGGGCCCGAAAAATCCCCCCCAACTTCCCCTTTAATAAAAGGGGGGGTGATGGGATAAGCCAAACAACCCCCCAATTTCCCCGTGACAAAGTCAAAAAAATCACCAGTCGAAATGAACGGACCCAGAGAAAAAGGATTCTTCAAAAAAAACATTACTTGGTCTCTCGAGGAGACTTCACGTCCGGGTTGGGGCTCTAGACAGGGGGGATAACCCAGGAACTTGGGCGAAAATTTTGGAACTTCGACCGTCGGGATTTTGGAATTTGGAACTTTGGGCAAAGGAAAGGGGGGGAAAATTTTGGGAAAACTTGGAACTTGGGCGGGGAAATTTGGGAAAAGGGAAAATTTGGGCGAGAATTTGGGGACCCCGGGACCTGGTCAATACCCTAAAATTACGAACGAAAAACGGTAAAAAAAATTTTTGCTACCCTACGAACGAATTTTTATAAAATGGCTGGCAAAATTTTTTATTACTGAAAAATTTTTTATTATTGAAATTTTTTATTAAGGAGAACTTTTATTATTGGGAATTTTTGAGAATTTGTAACATTTTTTTTGTAATTGAAAAATGTAACAAAATTTGATTTGTTTCATTTAATTGTTTTTTAAAAATGGTTTTTTTTAAAATTTGTTTTTAAACCCTTTTCGTTGTCGTGTTTTGTCCCACTCAATTTTTTTTATTTCAGTTTTCTTAAAAAAAAACTTCAGCAGTTGGCAAGACTACGGACTTGAGCAAAACCGGCGCACTTTTTAAAAGGTTTGGGTAATTTGTTTTTCTAACAGCTTTTTTGATTTTGAGTGACAGTGAATTTTTGTTTTGATTTTTTTTTGGGAAATTTTGGTTTTGTTTTTGGTTTTTATTTTAAAAATTTTGTTGTGGGGCTTGGGGGGTTTAAAGCGACATTGGCTTAAAACTAGTGGGGCGGGTTTGGGTTTATTTAGGGGCGGGTCCCTTGTCTATTTTGTTAAGGTTTACGAACTTTTAAAAAATTTTCCCATCTATGTGCTTTTTAATCTGCTTTTTCCCTTTCCTCCTATTGTCCATGTCACGGATGAAATGATTTTATGGGGGGAAAAACATTTTGTACAATAACATTTTGCACCTGGATGATATTTTTTCCCTTTCAAATATTTTAAGTAAACTTTGGAAAAATTTGGGGTTGCTAATATAATTCTCCTTGATTTTTCAGCTTTCTATTTTTGCGTCCTTTAAAAAGGTATACTTCCGGGGGATTTAAATCCCTTCTGCAATGGCCAGCTTTTCCCCCCGTAGTTTTATCTTTTTTTGATTTTTTTTCCCTTTTCTTCGTTACTATTAATGTTTAAACCTTTTAAAATGTTTAATTTTCATGTTAAAATTTCCAGTTTTTTCCCCCTTCCATCTATCAAACGCTCTTCTGTACTTCTTCAATGGAATCCCCCCATCTCATTTATATCATCGCAAATATCATAGTTTTTAGACGTTTCACTTCGGGGGGTTTTAAACCTTACCCCAGTATGTTACCAAACAAGGGATAAAAAAATGTAGGGACATACACTACCTTGCGTAGCCCCCCCTTTTATTTAAAACCCAAGAAAGTTCTACCAAATGGTGTTTAAAACACAGCCTTTGTTGGGGACATCCCGGGTATGGCTTTGAATTCTTTTTATTAGACTCTGTTTACTTTGCATTTTTTTAACATTCCCCCCCTTTTGCTCTTGGGAACTGTAAATTTTCCCTTTTTTACACCCCAAGGGAAGACCATAAAACATTTCTTCTCCCTTTTCCCATTTTTTTTCCCATTATTTGTTGGCGAAAATATGAGATCTAGGGTTAAACCCGGCCAGCTCTAAACCCATATTGGCCTCTCTCAAATTTGGGTCTAAATTGTTGTGTAGTTTCGATCTAGTATTTTTTTCGTATATCTTTGCACACGGCCCATCAGCGTTATTTCCCCTATAAATTTTTACACTTTTTCCTGTCCCCTTTCTAAATGTTGCCCCCTATAATTTCCCTTTCCCCCCCGTCATCTTTTGGTAAATTTTTTTCTTTTTCCCTGCTGCACTGGTCACTCTCCAAAAACCAATCTAGCCTGCATCCCCTGCAGCCTGATCATTCCCCAAAAATATTTCATCCTCTCCCGAAGCTTTACCCTTTTTATGGCTTTTATGCTTCAAAAAAAATTCCCCCTTTTATTTTTCATTTTTCCCATTATTTCTTTTTTCTTCCTCATTGGTTCTGAAAGATTTCTTTGTTTGGCCCCTTCCGATTGGTTATGGTTTGTATCAGGTAAAACCAGGAATTTAAAATCTGGTTTTTGAAATATTTTTCCCCATGTTTTTTACTTCTTTGGGTCAGTTTAAAAAGGATTTTATTTTTGTTGGGGCAGGTTATCTTGTGATTTTTTTCTGTTTTTTTTTGCTTTCATTAGTCCCTAGGGCCCACAACAATTTTCTTATTTTTTTTCAAAGTCCTTTTTCTAATTGTCTGCAAATTTTCCATTGTATTTTTTTTTTTCTGTCATTTTCTATTTTTTTTGCTTCTATTTATACTTTTTTACTTTTCTCCCCTTTTCTTTAGTCCTGTTTTTATCCTTTTTCCCTTTCGGGTACATTTTTGCGTTTTAAAAGTGTCTTTACTCTTTCATTCCAACCCCACAGTTTTCCTTTTTCCCTTTTTTTGCCACCTGCCCTTAAAAAATTTTTTCAGCACTACTAATAAAATTTCGCTTAAGTAATTTCCAATCCCCCTCATCTAATGATAACAAAAAAATGGTTGGATTTCTTTTCCCCCTATTGTTTCTTTAAAAAAAAAGCATGTCAGTTCCTCCTGTAGTTCCATGTCTTGATTTTTTGGGAAACTTCCTCCCCGGGATAAGTCCATGATTTTGGTCTTTTTTGTTTACTTTTAAAGGGTTACAAGTAGTCTGTGGCTCCATCTAGAGGGCACGCCGGGGAAATTTTATTTAAAAATTTAAATTTTAGGTTTAGACTAGGGCCCCAAAATACTTCTTTCCCAAAAAAAAAGGGTTACACAATAATGTATATAAATTATTTTCAAATCACTAAGGGTTTCATGTAACCCAAAAAAAATCAATAAATTATCTTATCTTATCTTTTTCTAGGGCCCACTAAAAATAATTTGTATTATTTTGTGTTTCAGACGCTCTTCAACTCTCAAAAAGAGTACGAGAAGTGCATCATTAGCTTTAGTATCAAGAACCCAAAATTCGGGGTTTCCGGGGGGAACTTATTGCGACATGTTTCGCCCAAAGGGCGAGCGAAGGGGGACTACGAAAAAGCTCTTGAACTACAGCCGCGGGGAGTCAAGGGTTTTATTCCCTATTTATCTGTCGGGCTTTTTAGTGAAGGGCTGCGGGTCCACCATTCCAGTATTAATATCGGTCAGGGAGTACATGGAAAAAAGGGGGAAAGGGGGTTATGATTCGTTACCAACTTCATTTCAGGGATTGTTTAAATTGTTATGGTCACGACTTACCCAAACATGGGGAAAAATCTTCCATTCCTGTGCAAAGGAAACAATTATATCATATCAAGTATTTAAGATTTTCCCCTTTTAGGGCCCCCTAGGCCCCATTGGTGGGGCACACTGGGCTGAGGCCAGTCCTTTGGGCAGATCCAAAAAAAAGATTTAAAGCCAATTTTATAACTTTTGTCACGCTCTTGTTCCTGATTCTGTTAAAATAGGTAAAAGGTACCTACCTTTTAGGAAAACACCGGGGGTTTAGGGATGGGGAAAAAAACGGAATTTCATAAAAGTTTAAAAAAATTTTAACCCAATGCGTGAAAAAGTTCTAAACCCTAGGCCTAAACCCATTTTCTAAAAAAAAATAAAAAATAAAATAAATGAATTGAATGGAAATGAAGAGGGTGGAAAGGATAGGATCCAAGAAAGAGACTTCGAAAACCGGGGAGGAAGGTAAAAGAAAAAATAGGAAGGGCCCAAAAGAAGAAAGGGGAAAAAATGATCGGGAAAGGAAAACGTTTAAGGGGAGAGGTGAATGGGAAAACCCTTTTTCGGGAAATTTAAGCTGTGGGGAGGACAGGAAAGAGTGGAGGAAAAAATTTGGGGGAAAAAGCCCGATGCAGGATGAAGAAAGACGAAAGAAGATGATGATGAAAAAAACGCGAGCCCGGGAAATCCCCCTCAAAAAAAAAGGTTTTTTGCCCTTTGATTTTCGGGGTTTTGGGAAGGGGAAAACCACTCAAACCCAAAAATTTTTGAAAATGAGTTTTGATGATTATTATAATTAAAAATTTTGGTAGACATAGGCTTTGGTTTTAAAAACAAAAAAAACGGTAATTTTGTAATTATGACCCGGCCCACGAATAATTAACAACGGTTTTTTTTCTCACTCTTGCATTTAAAAAGACCCGGCACTTCCAAACCCTGTGTAAAAGACCCAAAATGTCTTAATACAGCCTGGGACCCCGGGACCTCCACCAAAATTTAGCATTTTTTGAAAATTATCGGCCTAATCTGTTAAACCCGGGGGTTTTGTAGGCTCCAAAAATAATAAAAAAAAATAACATTTCATTTTTTTTTAAATGTTTTTTTTTTACTAGGGAAACGTTTTTTCGAATTAATAACCTCTAAAACCCTCCACTTTACGTTTAAACCCCTCCCATCCCTTACGGCTTAAATTTTAATAGGCCTATTGTTTTTCGACAGAAAGGGATTTTTGGATCTAAAGGGTTTTTTAAAGTTTCTCTATTTTTTTTTTGGGTGGGTTTTGGGCCCTGCAAAAAAAGTAAAAACACAAAAATTTAAAAAAATTTGGGGGCCCGTTTTTTAAATTATGGGTTTCCCTTTGATCATAACTGTTGGGGGTGTTGGATCCCGAATAAAATGGAAAATATAATATTAATTAGGCCTAGGCCTAGTTCCAATAATTTTCAATTTTGGTACCAGTAGTTAAATATATATGGGTGGTATTAGACGATTGTTTAAAAATTTAAAATGACATCCCAAGAAAATTTATAGAAATGGTGCGGGCTTAAATTTTATTTTGATGCAAAACTTTTGGGTAAAGTGTAATTTTTAAATTTTTTTTTAAAATCTTTTCTGGAACCCTAAATAAAAATGAAAAAAGAACAATAAATTTAATGAATTTTATTCAAAGGTGTTCGGTTTCTGGGAATTTGGTTTGCAAAAGAGTACATTGATCTGATGAATCAGTGGGCCGGGGCAAAGGGGGTAAGTTAAATTTCCCTCGGAAAAAAAAGTCAAAGAAAATTCTTCCCCAAAGGGCCGGCAGATATTCACATTGAGCCGTGGTGGGAAATTGAAGGTTTTTTGTGGGATTTAAGAAGATATCAAAGGGAGGGGGACGGGAGGAACAGAGCTTCCCTTTAAAATTTCGGTAGGTACAAAATTTCTAATGTCCCAAATCTTAAAGAAGTTTCCTTTTAATGTCAAAAGAACTGAAAAAAATTGCCCTCCCTCTTTATTTATAACTCCTTTAAAAATGTTGATCCGGCCCCATCTTGCCCTCGACCCCCCAGACCCTTAAGAAAAAAAAAATTGCAGAAAAAAAAAAACCCGGAATTTTGTAATTTGTTGGGTGACAAATGCAGAGCTTTGAGGGATAAGTCCCGCCCGCCGTCTTGAATCTGTATTAAATTTTGTGAGCTGGCCCCAAGAAAAGATTTAGTAACAGTGCCAGCTTGTGCGGGATTAAATAAGCCAAATTTTTTGGTTTTGGTATCTCTCTGAGCCTCTTTTGTTTCTAGGGTCGTATCTGAAAAGGGGAAAAATGAAAAATTGACGGAACCCTTTTCGACAAAAGGTTGCCCGAAACAGGCGAATTAAAAACGCAACTTGGGTTTACAAGTTGTATAAATAAAAATAAATTTTTTCAAATTTAAAAGGGGGGCTTCTTAGGCCCTAATAAGTTTTTTATTTTTTAAAAGCTGAACAAAATTGGGGCCCAAAACCCCGGTACATTGTATTGTACCCAAAAACCCGGAATCAAAGCCAAACCACAAAACCCGGTTTGGAAAATTTAAAATCTGGTTGGTTTAAGGGAAACATAAGCTCTTGCACCAAAAGGTTTTTAGTCTTAAAGGCCTACTGCCCAATTGGTACAGTTCCCTGATGATGTCATAGGCCCCATTTATTATTAAAACCCAAAGCGTAATTAAGAGCCCCCCCGGGGAGTTTTTGGGGCCAACCTACTAAGATTTTTAAATTTTTATAGTTTTTCTAAACATTTTTTTGAACATTACTTTAAAGGGCATCAAACTCTAGATTAATAGGTGCATGATTCCAATGGGAAAAAAAGAAATAGGAGATCCACTTTACTAGTTTAATTTTCCCATTGAGTGCTCCCAAAATTTCTGAGTAAAGGGCCCAGTCTTTGCCTCTTGCCCCCCAAAAGCTTTAAATTTTTAGTTGTATTCATAGACCCAAGTGTGGGGAAATAGTAGAATGTACTAGCGAGGTTTTAAACCTGGCTGTGTCTGCCCCCAGTACCAAAGTTTTGTAGGCTATAGCCCCCCGTTTTTAAAACCGTTTTACCGTTTCCGGTACCTGATAAATAATAAAAAAAAGCGACGCCCCCCCCCACACGAATTTTTTTTCCCAAAAGGCTATAGAAGTTTCAGAGGAAATAAAAAACCCTGCAATTAATAAAACCACTTGTTTTGGGTTTTTCAATGATGCTGATGCATTTGAACCCCGTGTAGGGTTTTTAAACCAGGAAGAAGAGTTTTTTAAACAGAAGTTAATGCTTTTAAAAAAGGCTACTTTCCATGTACCCCTGTGGTCGGGGACGTTAACTGGGGTTGACACAGTGTTTTAAACTTTCCCCCGGGTGCTAGTAAGAAACAACAATTGTTATTCTATGTGCATGGTAGTTCGTAGGCATTGCCCGACCCAAAAAGGCTGATTTGTACTGTATTTGATTGGGTTTTTGAATTTCACTAGGTAAGGGCCGGAGGTTTAACTGCCAATTATTGTCCAACTTTTTCACACAACATTTAATTTTTTTCATTCATGTTTTTGTTTCCCTGTCATTTTTTATTGCTTTTTAAAGATAAATCTCCATTTTAGGAAAGGCCTGGGTTTTCTTTGATGTTCCCATTTAAGAGGGTGACTAATCATCGTACCACCAATTTGGGAAAGGGTTCGTCAGAAACAGAGTCCCTTTGGGGACTACTTTTAGAAATTTTCTCTATAAGATCTTTGTCTCAACGATGAAACACAACCGTAGGAGAGGGGGGTACCACGAATTTTTTTCTTATTCCCCTTTTCAATATTTTCTCTTCTTCTAAAAATTTTCTAAATTAAAAAGAAATTTTTATTTTTATTCTTTATTGACAACGGGACGGGTCAATGGGAAATTGCCCACCAGTTGATTTTGTAAATCCTGGGCCCCGTCTAATTTTAAACCCCCAAGGAAGTCCCCCCCCCTCTACCTTCTCCTTGTTCGTCCTTCCCCCCTCAGTCATTCTTAAATCTTTCACCCCCACCCCGGCCAACCCGCTAGCCTAGTTTTTAAGTTTGGGGCCCCAGTCTCTCTCCCCCTCATTTAAGGAAGGGCATGGGACCGAAAAAAGTTTTTATGTAGTTTTTGTCTTTGTGTTAAATAGGGAGACCTAGCTTTTATGCTAACGTGACCTAGCTAAAAAATCCCCCGTGATAGGCCCAACTAGTAGTACAAGGGGGCAGTATTGATAACGGGACTCCAGTCCCAAAAAATTTTTGCACCCTTTAAAACCCTTTTTGGGAAAAATTTTAAAAACTTAACCCAAAATCTCCTTTCCAGCTTTTTCAAAATGTTCTTCAGATTGACTCCCAATCTGTGAAAAAACCCCTCTCTCCCCTTTTTGTCGGAAAGGGATTTGCTCGTTAAAAAAAAAATGCTGACCCGGAAGGGAAATAAAATAACCCTTCTACCTGGGAAGGAAAACCCAACACACCAGTTAGAAAGTTTAAAGCAACTTCATGCCCAAAATCTATTTTTTGTTAGTACCGGGAGTTAAAATTGTGATTTAAAAAAAAAAAAGGTTTAAATTCCCCAAAAACCCCACATCAAAACCCTTTTGGGAATTTGAAAAAAATTCCCCTAGGTAGCCTTAGTTTAAAAGGGAAAATATTCTCCGATATAAATGTTGCAATGGGTTTCACTGTAGCATAAAATTGTTAAATTGAGACGTCCCCCACTAAAAAACCTCACCTAAGTTTTTTGAGGCGTTTGGTATTAAATAAAAACTAAACGTGTATTTAGAGTCGGCAGTCAAAGAACTGATTTACATTGGAGGACTTAAAAGCTCGGGCCCAAACCCCAATTTTCGTCGATGCCGACTTTCCCAAAGTGAGGGAATATTTGGTTTAAAAAAGTGATCAGGGCAATTTGAAATGTGTACTTGCATTTCCTTATTCCCTAACATTTTCCACTGATAAATTATTTCAGACTTATAAGTTTATAATGGTCCATAATAAGGCAAGATAATTTTCTTTCTGGTAACATTTGTTTGTTCTTATCAACATCACTGCAGTCCTTATTGTGTGGAGCTTACTAAAAAGTTGATTGTTATCAGGTCGCTTGGGGACCGGAATCGGGATGGTGGAAGTCCCGTGATGCCCAGGTTTGTTTATCCCTGCCCCATGAAACCCGGGGCCCCGAGCCCGCCCCGAGAGCAAGAAATCAACTTCCTTCTGAGCCCTACTCGGAACAAAAGCATCGCCCTTTCCCCGTTCGACTCGACCCCACGCATTCCTCATGAGGGAAACCTTTCTTTCCGGGGGACCGTTTTAAATTTTTTTAAAAGCAATTCAAATTTCAAAAATTAAAAAAAAAACATACATCTTTATCCCGGGGGTTTAACCCGTTTCTACCCCTGGCCGGGGATAAGTCCCTTAAACCCCTGAAACACCAAAATTTCAAAATTTTTGATTTTAATTTTTTTGTTTTTTTGCCCCCCGGGGAGCAGTTTTTAAACAGGAAAAAGGAAATGCCCCAAAAATTGAATACAGAGTGCCCCTGTCCTAAAACCTCTGCCCTTTTTTATCAATTTCGGTTAATTTACCAAATTTTAAAAATTTAAACTTAGAAGGAATAGCCCCTGCTTAGCAAAAATTTGCTGTCAAAAAAACCTATTTCTCAAACAGTTCTCAAACTTTACTTTGGCCTAAAACTAGGGGTGTGCGGGGTACCCGAAAAAAGGGAATTTTTGGGTAAAGGGAAAAATTTCCCGGCCTCGGGTCGGGGCCCTCAAATTTCCCACCCGAAAAAATTGGGTCGGGTAAAAAGTAATAAAGAAAAAACGCCAATCTTTCCCTTTTAAAACCCCCGCTCCCCACGCCAAAGAACAGTGACGTCGGAGGGGACCAATGCTACGACGTTGGGCGGGCTTGCATGATTTCTTTTGTCCTTGGCCCTTTCCCCTCTTCGGGCTGTCCCCGCTGGAGAATAGGCCCTAGGGCCCCCAAAAGACCCTTTATTACTCTTTTTGGTTATTCAACGCTAATAAAGGCATAAAGCAAAATTGAATATTAAGGGAGGGAGGGGGGAAGGTGAAAAGAAACCAAAGCTAAAAAAAAACATCGTCCCAATGCCTAGGGGGGCAGGCCCAAGAAGTCCCAAACTAGTGCGCATCGTTGCGCGCAGAGAGCATTGGGCGGAAATCAGACCCCCAAAAAGGTGGTGCAAAAAGCGCGATTTGTCAGATGCAGGTTTGGTCAAACCCCATGATTTCGTCCGGCCGGAAGGGGAAAAAAAAAGCCCGGGTCGCACGGTTTTTTTTTGGGGTTGGGTCGGAAATATTTGAAAACGATCGTTTCGATATTATTTCCGAGAATAAAAAGAAAGATTGTGCAGGAAAAAATAATAGCGGGGTTTTACTTTTATAGGCCTAGGCAGGGGGCCCACTCAAGCAAAAGTTCAAAAAGACGCCCAATTTTTGGAAGTAATTCGTGTCAACACAGCCCAGAGGGGTACCTGCAACCAATGCCCAAAAGGTTTTTCTGGGGTTTTTTTTTTTAAAAAAGGTTAAAAAATTTTTAAAAAAAATTTTAATACCCCAGCCCCCACCCGAGCCTACCCCTTTTCCCCCCCCAAAAACCCGAGCCCGAGGGTTTCTTTTAATTTCCCCCCCCGAGCCCGACCCGAGTTCAAAAAAAAACCCCTACCCGGAACCCTACCCCAAAAAACATTTTTTTATTTCCAAGTGGTTTTAAAACACCTTTATCATAATTCCCAAACATGCCCCCCTCTCTGTCCCGGGTTTTAAAAAACCCCGCTTTTTGACGATGTTCGAAGGTGGGCAAAAAATGCGGACGAGGGCTCTCGACAGCCCGGGTGACAGAAAAACTGGAGAAGATCTCAACGGGGGCCCACAGCGAGGGCGAGGCCCAGCCCCTACTTTGACCACGCGCTTTATCCTGGCGACACCGTCATTTCCCCCCGACACAAAAAGGCGCATGGGGTGAGGGAGCTAACCTTTTCTCTGGACCTCATTCGTGTGAATCCCTCCCGTCGCTCGATCCCGGGACCTGCGTGCCGGCCCGTTTTCACAAGGGAATTTCGAGTATGTGAAAAATTTTATTGTGGTTTTATAAGGGTATTGTTTTTAATTTTAACAAATTTCAGTACTATTAAACCCCAAAATTGTGTTGGAAAAAAAATGCAAAAAAAAAAAGTAGGGGAAAATGGTTTTAGAATGTTTAAAGGGGGGAAATCAGTAGCTCTTCTCCCTTTTGGCCCAAAATAGTTTTCTTGGTTTTTCAATTACCTTTCAAATATGTTTTTGTAGTCTCCTTTCTAAAAACTGAAAACATAGCCCGAAGCTTCCTTTTTCCGTAGTTGAGGCGGTAGTGGAATTCAAAGTCAGCAAAATTTAAAAGGTTTCTCTGCCAATGTTTAAAAGCATTTTGGGTTTATTTCAAATTATTTTTATTTTTTAGCGAGTGTGCGATTGATAAATCTTTAGTAGGCCTACCAGTATTGTAGCCTTGGGTAGGCTACCTATTTTACAATGAATGGAATTAGATTGTAGCTGCTACATAACCTGAAACCTGGCACCCTTATTTACCCTCCCTTTTTCTTGTAACCATTACAGGCTCCTGGTTTCTATGGCACCGTTGAGCAAAGAGATCCGGCCAATCAGCAGCAGCGTTCCACCTCACCTAGGCCCAGCAGTACCGGAGGTCAACACTGTTTGGTTCAAGCTGTTTCTGTACCATCTAACTGGCCATGGACCCCCTTCTCTTTTACTTGCTAAAGGTGAGAAGCGAGACGCAGGAATTTATTTAGGCTGGGCATCGGCGTAGATTAATGGCGTTTTCCATTGGCATGCACTCGGCGAGTGCAGAGATGTCATTGTTGTCAACTTCCACTTGAATAATATTACAAAACTGAACAAATGAAAAGACAAGTGGCAATCCAGGGCGCACTAGTGCGACCTGAGTGCGGCCAATGGAAAACGCCATAATTGATAGATAATCAATGGATAAATATAGGCCTATGTTTTTTAAGCGTTTAAGGTTTTGATGCTCAAAATGCTAATTTTTCTTAAAGTGATGTTTTTTAATAAGTTACCTATTGAAAACTAGTTGAGCAATGTAGGCCAATTCTAGTATTTTATGTGACTATTATATTGAATTGAAATGTTCGTTTAATTCATATTTTACCATTAGAAGTGCAAGAAATATTAAGGGTTTTGGTGGAAAGGAAAAAAATAAAATAGATGCTACAAAATGCAAAATTAAAATGCAAAATTTTCTAAATTTAAATGCCTAAAAAGAAAAACCTATCGATATCAATTAATAAATAGGGTCAGATATTATCTCCTTAATCAATCTATTTTTATCTAAATTTAACACTCATGGAGTCATGATTACCACTTACATTCAGCTCATGTGTGTCATGTTTGTTGACAGGTACCCGGCTAAAGCACCTGCCGCGCATATTCCGCGAGTGGGACAAACTGTTGGTGACCACGTGGGGTCACGACCCCGGAGTCTTGCCCACCGCCAACATAGTCTTCACGGTTAACGACGCTCTTTGCCACGCTGCCGTTCTCATCCAGGTAAGACTTTCACCTAGGATAACGCTTGGCCAGACCAGTGAGAATAGTAAATTTCAATTTGTTAGGGCCTACTTCAAATTGTTTTTTTTTTTCTTTCTCAAAACATCTAGTCATTTAGAGACTCGATTTTTCGAGCAGATGTTTTTCGAAATCGAGCGAGATTCAAGCAGAACTTTGTGCTCGATCTCGTCTCAAAATTTTGAGTCTCGCACAGCCTATGATATCGATTTTTTTCTTTTACCATACGAAGTGTCAAGGGAGTTACCAAGATGGACAAGATAAGACATAGTGTACTGGTAGTCAGAAAAGAACTGGGACTGGAGTGATTGAGGTTTAAACTAGGAAGAGAACGTCTAAGATGGTTTGGACATATGAAAAGGATGGACAGGTAGAGAGGGTCCCAAGACGAGATTTTGAAGCGGCAGAGGAGGGGAATAGAAAAGTAAGAAGGTCAAGAGAGAAATGGATAAGATAAATTCAATAAGGATAAGATGTAAACAAAATAAAGTGTGGGAGGGGAGCATGTGGCAAGAGTAAAGCTGTGGGAGGACAGAAGAGAGTGAAGTGAATTGGTGGAGAAGAAGGAGTTAGATGATGAGGAAGAAACACTGAGTCTGGCAAGCTTAGTATCTACAGTTTCATGCTCTAGATAATGGTGGAAAACCACCACTCAGACCAACATAGTTGGAACTAAATTAAGATAATTATTATTGTTTGATTGATTGATTGATTTGTATTGTTTAACGTCTCATATTAATGCACTATGGGTGACGATGAGTGGTGATAGATAAGGGTAAAGGGAGAATAGAAGGGAGGAGGGGAATTTTGGTACCGCCACGCAGCCTACTCCTTTTGAAAAGTACCAAGAGGACCAACGGCTTTATGTCCCATCCGAAAGGACGGTGTAACTTTTGACAGTCATATAGGTTCCTCCACTTACCCGGACTGCCGAGCAGACGTCGAGGAGAACGAAGCCGTTACACTAGCTCTTAACCCTCCATCTGCTCTAACCAGCAGTATACGTGGATTCAGGGCAGAGCGTTCACCCACTCTCCCCCTGACCAGATAATAATAATTAATAATTATTATCAATATTGTAGGCCCCTATCAATTTGTTTATATCTCTCCCCTATAATAATACAACAAAGTCCCTTCCCCAAAGTCAAACAGAAAGAGCCCTCCCTAGCCTAGTTTACACATTAAACATGTGCCAAGTCAAGATACAAGGTCCACTGGATGATGTAGCTTGCCTGTAGGGTGACGAACATGACTTAGTAGCCCTGCCCATGTTTGTATAGCTACAGTCAGGGTTGGGGTAGGTATAATACTCAACGTCGAAAACTGGTATTATACCTAGTGTATACGCGTCGATATACACGTCGTAAATTACACTTTATGACATTAATGACACGTCGAAAATTACTGGGAGGTAGAGCTTAGGTAGGTAGGTGTATTGTTACTTTGAGCAAATCAGTGTGATTTTTTTTTCATTGTGCTTATCTAGTTAGGCTACCTTAGCCTACATAGGCCTACATTGACAATATGTAAATTATAAATAGAAATGTTACTATTAAAGAAGTTTAGAATAAGGGATGACTTTGGTTAATGAAACACAAGGAAGAATTATCTGGGGAGGCTTTTGGCTTTGTCCATATTTATGATCGGGAAAGCAGGTGACCTTGGTATCTTGTTTTCTTTGCTTCAAGTTCTTTATGACGATGAATTATTGATTCATCAGCTCGCCTTGTAATAAGTACAAACACTTGCTTACAAGTTCAAAATATAATGTTGAGTTCATTTGTTTTTAGGGTTGATGAAAATAAGGTTGGAATTTGAATTATATACAATAATATTCCTTATTCAATTTTCGATGCGAATTTTCTACATATTCTACATATTTGACATATTCTACGCATATTTGCGACGCGACGTGTCGAATATTATTTGCGACGCGTCGTTACCCAACCCTGGCTACAGTGCTGCTCGGAGTACGCTCTCTCAACTAGAGGAAAAGTGCAAAGTGTAATCTGGATCATCTTTGCATCGTGGATTTGGCCTACCAATGTTTGAAAAACAGATTAACCTACTTAAAATAAATGTGGCTTTTTGTAACAAATATTAACTTTATTTTTGTACACAACTCAATGATACAATGTAGGGCCTAACAATATAATAGGTAGCTAATCCCTCTGCCTTCTGGAAATAAAGTAGTAGGTAGCCTACTTAACTTAAGTGCAACAGCACACAACTTGATTCTCCAGGTCTAATTGCCCTGTGTTTTCTGCTTGAAGAGATTCGTGCAGTATTCTTTAAATTCCTGCGGTGTCATGATCTCAACAATTGCATCGTTACGGTATAAAATGTCAAGCATGAATTTATTAAATTCCCCACCTTGATCCATTTTTATTGGAATACCCTGTAAAAGAAATTGTGAAATTTATTATGTTCAATAATGATTATTATTATCTCGTACCTATATTTTTAAGAGACACTTTCCTTCACAACCCCGTTGCCATAGTTCAAACAACCATCTACGTTACTGGTCAGGTACCAGAAATCTTTGATTTACCATGTTTTGTAGTCCTACATAATTCCCGGCTGCGTCAGTGTTGAGTATCTTCCCCTCGTTCAGAATGTTATAGTTGGTAGCAGTGTAGAAGTTCCTTCGTCGAAGGCCGCGTTCGCTGGGTCTCGTAGCCATCCTTTCCAAATCTCCTTGCATGTTCAGAGCAGCTTTACAGTTGTTAATACTCCGCTCCATGTTGTTGTTCATGTTTCCCGTCTTGGTTTTGCGTTCTGCGGGCTTGGTCCCGTCTTCGTACCACACAGTGCGCTGCGACGGGGAAGGTATTAGCCGGGCCACGCACAGGAGATCCAGACTTAGCACGCATATGTTGCCCAACAGTCTAGCGGCTTTTAACTTGAGCGATGGCTTCTCGTTCGATCTCTCGCATTTAGAAACTTGCATTGTAGAAGCAACGATAAGAATGTTCATAGTTGGTAATTATTAGTGGTCGTTGGTTAGGCCTAGGCCCTACTAGTGGCAAATTGACGTAGTATTTCCAAAATATTACGCAAACAATTCCCAAGCGATTGTAACCTCTGAAAAACAAAGAGTAGGCCTAGTATTAATGCACACACAGGTCAAGCTAACAATCAAGTGTGGCTTGTTGCTCATGAGTGTGGGGTTATTTTGCTTTGCAGAATGTTATGAAATTGTAGTTTGAGCCTTTGCTTCCTTTGCTTTAATTTGTTATAAGGGTATAGGACTTACGTGAACTAAATAGTAGGTAGTTTTTGTTTTAGTCATAAATAAGAGCTTTTACAAAATTATTTCAAGGGACCAATTAAACATCAATAATCTTTACGATCAACCAATCAAAAGGAGTAGGCCTAACTTCGTTATGACAAGCCAATAAATTGTAATCAATCAATCAGGATAGGCTATGGGATTTCTTAAGTACTGAAGACAATTTCTCACTACGGTGTGGGAACTGGGCCTTCCTAGGCCTATACTAGCCATAATATTTAAATTATTACATAGGGATGGTAAATGCAAGTAGCCTACTTTCCTAAACTTGTACAATCTTGGCAATCAGTGCGACGTACGTACACTCTAGGCCTACACATGCATGTTTTTGGTAATATCTAAAAAAAAATTGTATTTTATATTACCTACGTTTAGTACTGTCCAACCTAGGAAGATTGCCGGAACTTCTTCGGTTCATGGGCTCCAAAAAACAACTTGTTTTTGACATGAGAAAAAACTACAAAACCTTTAACGTTTCTGTTTTAAATACTAAATTACTTTTAACCGAAAAGGAGTTTTGCCAAAAATAGCAGCGTTAAAGGTTTTGTAGGTATAATAATAATTTTACGGCGATACTATAAAGCATGAAAAAACAAGATGTTGTCTTTTGGGGCCCATGAACCGAAGAAGTTCCAGATTCATTGCCTAGTATACAACAGCAATCACAGTAAAAACAAGGGGTAGATAGACCTCGGCCGCAAACATTTGGACAACCGGTGGTCGGTCGCACACAACATGCGTTTAGTATTGCTTTTAGAGAAACAGTAAACGTGTACAGTGTATACCCATAAAAGAAGACGTACGCTGTCCCACTCCCATGCCCATCACATTGTCCATAATAGACGATTTCGTAAACCATCAGCGCACTCTGTGTCGCGCATTGCATGCTGGGAATCATGTTGCTCGGAACTTTATAAAACCTCTGAACAGAAGGCTGTGTTTTCTTCAATGTAAACAATGATTGATAACTTTTGTTGAAAATTTAAGATTTAGTTGGCTGTGCTTGCACACACTTCCCAGAATTCCTTGCAGAGTTCGGGCATGCGCAGAGACTTTACGTAATCGTCTATTAGGTAGGGGCCTACTAGTTTGATTGGCCTAGGCCTACTCACCTTCAAAACTGACTATAGAACTATCACTAGTATTATAGATGTGTTGCAAATATAATCTATTATGCCTTGATCTATGTATAAAACATATTAAAAAGATATTTTTAACAAATTCTTGTTGTAATTGTGCTAAAACTCTTGTAAGAAAACAGATGAAACAGCTGAATGCTTTCAATATTCACCAAACTGGTCAACAATATTAAAAGTACCTGAGCCACAGCCACCTACAAATAATTCCATGTTTTTTTTAATTTATGAATTGTATTAAACACTGCCGTCTGGATGTATGTAAAGTTACAAATACTAGACTGCTTATCACGGCTCCAATTTTCCCATGTTAAATATTGTCATGCAAAAGGTAGAGCTTTGTCTGTTTGCCACTAGGTAGGGTTGGTTAAGGGGTCGGAAGTAGAGAGCGTCTCTGCGCGGAAATAGATTTATTTAAGGTTTATGATTGGGTCTTATGGGC
Organism: Sweltsa coloradensis; assembly: GCA_024449915.1. NCBI lineage: Eukaryota > Metazoa > Arthropoda > Insecta > Plecoptera > Chloroperlidae > Sweltsa > Sweltsa coloradensis. The sequence goes on along the minus strand of JAMZAV010015455.1, from coordinate 8,627 downwards.
TTGTAATTAATACATATATTATCTATTATAATACACAAATTCAAATAACTAATGACAAACACTAAATATAAATAATATCATTTATGATTTATTTAAATTAGTAAACACAGACAATTATTATTAATATGAACCAAGTCCAAGAACAAAAATGCACGAAGTCTTCTTATGTTTTTAAAATAAAATACAATAACGCAAGGTCATGGCCTTCTGGAGCCCATGACATAGCTTACACATAATTATTTATATATAATAAAGGTTAATAAGTAATAACTAATAATAGAGGGTGTTAGTAAAGGGAACAGGAACTTTTTTTGTCGACTGAAAGTTATGACCGAAGTTTGTGGAGCCGTGACAAGCAGTGTATTTGTACCTTTACATACATCCAGACGGCAGTGGTATTAAATATTTACAATTCCACCTATGGTAGTGTTTCTCGACTAACCAAGTAGTAGAAGATTAGGCAAAAATATGTTGCATTTGTAGTAAGGATAGGATTAGGGTTGCCAACTCTGATAATCTGACTGATCTGATTTGATTCTGATAATGTTAGCTACTTGGTTATGTCTGTTACAGAGGTAATCTGTTTGACATAATGATTGGCATCCAGATAATACTAGGGAAACGCCAAAGTCGTTGTTAGACAGTGAGAGAGCCACGTGTTGAGTACCCGTGAACATTAATTGGATTTAAGTTAGGTAATTATATTGTGGTATAAATAATAGGGTTTTTAAGTTCTTAAGTTTAAGGGCACGTCAACTGTCCGGCCATAATGCGCCACTTTAGCCAATGATAGGCTAGGGAGGTCTAAGGTAGGGGAAGAAAAGTAATGTTTGTGTAATGTGTGTGTTGTAATGTGGTGACTAAACACATGGCTCACTAACTCGTCTAACAACGACTTTGGCGTTTCCCTAGTATAATTTTTTAACAAACATTTGTTTGGGCACAGACCCTTGTTGAACAGATAGGCTTCACCCCAGCTAAATGGAACGGCCGATGTATGACCCTTAGAACAGGTACTTCCTCCAGCGTCAATGTATGGAAAAATTAAAGACGATTCCTTCTGGGTTCGGGGTAGAATTGGCCCAGAGCATTGCTCTGCTAGTCGTAAAAGGCGATTCAAGAGAAAAGGACCACCTCGCAAACATCAGCTAATAAGAGGGAAGTATACTATACTCCCCAAAACCAGAGGCGAGCTCTGGCAATCGTCGTCGGGGACACCTCCCCCTTCCCTTGACACCTCTCCGACGACGGTGACAATGACACAACGAACAATGACTATAGACGATGACGACCACGACGTGAGAAATCCCCCTTCCTCCCCTTACCCATGGCTGGTTCTGACCAGCATGGGCCACTCCTCCCCATCCCCTAGGCTAGAGTCGTGCATTATGACCTAACGGTTTGACGCGTCCTTAATCCAAATAAACCCAAAAAAATAAATATTTAGGCCTAGGCGAACAGAGAAAGTGGTTTTATAGTTTTTTTGGTTTCAGGGTGCGTCAACCGTTTGTCGTCGTCCTATTATGAAAAGGCTGGTCCCATACGTCCCAATTAGTTTAGTTTGGATTAAGGGTGCGACAACCGCTAGGTCAAAAATCACCACTCTTACCTAAGAGGATATAGGGAGGAAAATCCCATGCTGGTGCTGGTCAGAAATAGCCACGGGTAAAGGTGAAAGAAAAGGGAGGTTCTCGCGTCGTTGGTCGTCATCGTCTTTGTCATCGTTCGTATTGTCCTGATCGTCGTCATGGAAGGTCGTCGAGAATATGGGGGTCCCCGACAACGACTGCCAGAGCTCGCATTCTAGTTTCGGAAAGTAATGTACTACCCTACTTACCAGCTGATGTTTGCGAGATCAAATACGTCGCACTGTTTCTTGTAGATCATCACCAGCCCAAACGAAGTGTATAATAGTATCCTTGATAGCCAGCAATGGCCCAGCATCATTTACAGAATGACAGAAGAAATGAAAACAAAATAATAATAAAATATTTACTTGGTTCATCTGATCGCAAACTTTCACAGGCTGTGTTCTATTTTACTAATGGGTATTTTGAACATTTGCAATCTAAGTTCAAATTTTTATTTCTTGTGAGCTTAAATCGCAACAGATATTGTTCATTTTGTTAGCAGTTCTCAGTTACTTGATCACGGATGTGTGTTTAAAATTTCAGCTCAATCTATTTGGCCGTTCGGCCGTATGAGCCCGGACAGACAGACATTTATTTAACATACATTGGACAATGCTCACGGCCAAGGCCCGATCGAGTAGAGCGTAACAGAATCCTCATTCGCTTCGCTCACTCGTCTAATGATGTGCTCGATAATTTCACTCTTAACACTACATTTTCTACATTGATAATTTACTGTCGCATCTTGTATAATGTATTTTTTATAATTGTTTGTCCCAATCACTCTTTCTTGAATAGCTATCATATAACCTTCTGTTTCTCCAAATAGTTCCCTGTTGTTTTACCACCTATTTGATGCATTAATATCTATGTGTCCTTTGTGTAGTTCTGCTAGTTCATCATAATGTCTCTTGTGTAGGGTCTTTTCTGTGAGACGTAACTCTTTATCAGCGTCATTTATGAGGTTCACTTGTAGATTGACAATATCGTTTGCTAGATTGAAGGGAGTAGTGTAGATTGGTTACTCTTTGTAAAAATTTTTTTCTTAATATGTCTAGTTGTTTATAATACAAGTTGTGCAGATCAAACTAGGTCCCGTCCCCCTTGTTCTCTTGGAAGTGTCAATCTTTCTATTGCTGATTTAGGATGATGCATTCTGTGTTTGGTAAGTGTTGTACGTGTTAATATTTCCAACGCATGGGTGTCCGTCTGTGTCCATTTAATGATTCCGAATGAATATGTCAGCACTGGTTAATGCCGTGATCTTGCTTTACCGCTTAGTTGCGTCTTGAGGATAGATTTTAGTCGTTTCTTGTAGTATCTATCAATTTTGATTTCATTACTTTATGTTCAATTCTGGCAGCTTGTGAGAATCCTAAATATTTGTATACTTCGTTATTGTCCATAACTCCAATCCTATTTCCATCACCTAGCTGGAACTCTTCTGCTTGCGTATCCTTACCGTTTTTGATATGTAGCGTCTTACATTTGTCTACTCCAAACACCATGCAGATATCTTGACTAAATTCTAATGTATTGATTAACTGTTTAGTTGAGCAAAATTTGATGCATATATCTTTAGGTCATCTAGGCCTATGTAGGATAGGTGAGAGATTGTGTGACATAAATTGTCCTTAATTTTAAATCCGTATGTAGATTCATTAAGCATGTGACAGTGGGTTTAGTGACAGACAAAACCATAATGCGCTGAATGAGTCATCTTGGAAAATGTCACGTTTTTTTATTATTATTAATAATTATTATTATTATTGTGTATAGACTATTTCACTGTTTAAGTTAAACATCACATGTGCCTGGGTATTCCCAATTTTTCTTATGTTTGCTTTATTATTCGTTACAAGTGAAGGCATGCTGGCAACTCTTCCGTTACTGTCAAGTGTGAAGGTGTGCTGATAGCTAGTGGCTCTTGTTGCAGGGATACGGGGTCAATCGAGGTGCGGAAACCGTGCTCGTTCCGTTTCCCCGGCTAAGAACGGCAGTTCAGACATCAGGTATGTTAGCCTATGTTCTAGAAGCCTGTTTTGGTTTATGTCTGATCCAGTGATGTGTGTCATTCTCATTAAATTAAATCAGGGGATCTTGTATTAAATAAATTGTTTATGTAAATCGAAACTTAATGTTCTTGATGTCTAGTTTATTACCATGATATCTTGTTACATTTTTAACATTGTGTTAATATTTCCAGGTATTGCCACCTCTACTTAATAATCTAATTAAATCCAGCTCGCAAATGTTTACATGTGTCTGTTTCCAAAACAACCGACGTTGCTCTTCCAGACGAGAGTGTGGACTGGTGGCGTCACCCGGCGATGCAAAGACTCGCCGGTCGGATGGACTTGGAGCATTCTTGCGGGTACATCACTCTGGTGAGACTGGGGACCTCGGCCACCTTCGACTCGAGCTGCCAAACAAAGGAGACCGGTCTCGTGGAGAACTGGCTGGCCCAGGCGGAAACTAGTCCGGTCAACGGGTTTACTAGCAGGGAAAGTGCTGATATATTAGGTTGGTAGTTGTGCATAATAATAATGATAGCTCTTTGCCTAATAAATCAAATCAAAGCCATAGAAAGATACATATTACCGTATTGGACCGAATATAGCGCGATCTCGAATATAACACGACCCCCAATTTTTCAGAATCATTTCAAGAAAAAAGAAAAATCAAAGAAAATTAAAATGTACAAGAAACATTTTTTATTTACAATGCAATGAATGAATAGACTAAAGTTTCATTCTTACAACAAAACATTTTGAACAATGTTATGGTCTAGTCCTATGTTTTTTAACAGGGTAGGGCCAAGCACAAGCCCTTATAGGCCAACCACAGTTCACCAGTCTGATTAAGGGACTACAAATCGATCATTGTGACCTAGAATCGATTCGGGATCGATTCCCAAGAAAAAACTTTTAATTGTACGCACAGTTATTTTGGTGGTCATTTTCCGCGGGACCCGGCGATATTTCCGCGGCCTTTTGCCGCGGAGCCCGTGATGACGTCACCCGCCCGCCTCATGGGATCAGCTGGCGTCGAGTGGGTGGGCGGGGCGACGCGCAGCAGCCGATGCGCGGGAGCTGTATTGCAGGTGGCCTATGTTCAGGCGCTATTTCAGATGCAAGAGCACGAAAATAACGCGAGTGCTGTTTTAGAGATAGTATTTTCGGAAAAAACATCGCGCTATATTCGGTCCGATACGGTATGTATTTAACTATGCTGTTGTGAAACTAAATATTAACGGAAATGCCGACCCAACGCAGAGTTGAACGTGGCAACAGATGATGATAAAAGCCAATTAGTTATCTTATAAATCTTTTAATGTGTATTATGCACATTTTCGGACGAAAGCAGATAACCGCCTTTCTAGAAGACACGTGCTGAAGGACCTCGCTTGATTAGCGGAATGGGGATGTAAATTACATCGAGCAAGCCTTTTAATCTAGCAGCCATCCATCATATTACAGTACTCATATTTTGATTGTCTAATATTAGTTCACACTTTATTATTAACCAAATCTATTACGTAGGGCTACAGTAATTTATAATATTTGAATGTCAGTAAATGAGTTACGTTCCGGTTTTATACTTTTGAACCTAGTCGTAACAAAAATGAAACTTAATAAAATGTTACAGGTACTTTAGTATATTAGGGAAAAGATTAAAATGTTACGCTACGTTTTTAAATAAATATATAATATAACAGTTGTAAACATACAATTATTTGTTTTTTCTAACCTAACTTCATCTGTAAATGCGTGCCCTAGATGTATGTATACCGGTACTGTATAGCATTCCATTTGAAATCTAGTACCTTCTATACTAAACTGACCATGCCATGTGTAAATCTATTATTTTTCTGTTCCAGAGGCGGAATTAGACAACCTTTACATAGAGAAAGGCAGTGGTGATAATTCATTGGTGAGAGAAGACTGTGATAGTGTGATAAGAGATAAGAACACTCCTAGTGGCGAGCCGCTCAAACCTTCCTTAAAAGCGTTAAACCTGGTGACGTCGTGTAGTAATGTACTTAACGAGCATTGTGATCAAGACGAGTGGACGTTGCTGGACTGTTGTTTCGGTGTGCCTTTGTTCGACGCACAGTGTAACAAGCGCATCTGTGAAGCCATCATCAACCGTGAGCTTTACAAGTCGGAGAACCTGGAGATCCTCACAGCAACGAACAAAGATATGTGCCAGCAGCTGGTCCAGTTCATTGCAGAAAACCAGGTGGGTGGACTGGAAATAATATTGTTCATCACTGCTATGTATTCACTCCTTTTGATTGTTGCACAATGACTAGATGAGACTTAATTCTGAATATTTTCACTGTAGTAGATGACACACTGTAGTAGGGCTGGGAAAAAATCGATATTTCGAAAGGATATCGATAATTTGAAATATTTTCGATATCGATATTTGATTTCATATCGAAATTTGGACTCAAAAAATGCTAAATTTTGTAATTTGGTGGAGGTGCCGGGTAGGTACTCTAAATTAAATTAACCTGGCTGGTGCATTTGATGGAGGTGCCAGGTCATAGGCTAAAACACAATTGTGAGATCGTAAAAATTGTTAAATACTAAATAGGTTCATGTTGATACCTTATCAACCCTATTTGTCCACAAATTATGAAAAATAAACCCACCCTTTAAAAAAAGAAAAATGATTTTTGATTTTTTTTTTTTACAAACAATTACATTTTGATACATTGATATCATATCAAAATTTTTCGTGTGATATCGATAATTGAATGATATGTCACAGCCCAGCCCTACACTGTAGGCCTAGTCCATTTGTAGGCTTTAAGAGTACGACGCTGAACTTTGCCCAACTCAAATACGTGCACTCTGGTGTTGATGATTTCTGCTGAATGATTAGTAATATCATTGCCAAATTTTGCATTAATGTTAATAAAGTAATTTTATGTTGATAAGTTGCTAAAAATAAGCTTTAAAGATCCATTGCAAGACATAAGTTCAGAACGTGAAAAAATAGGAAATCCAAAACATGGATTTTAAATCTGGAAATTCCCATCAAACCGTTTATCTTACGATAAAACCAAATTAACGTGCACATTCACAATGATTTAAACGTTGATATCTAGTATGCAAATTTGAGTTTATAAAATCTGTAACCTACACTTTGAATAAATTCCCAGTGTTGACCAAAATTGAACAAATATTGGTAATTTCACTAATTTATTATTCAAAACCAATGAATTAATTTAGAAATACGCGTACTGGATATCATAGATTGATTCTTTATTAACGTTGGTGTGAAATTTGATAACGGTCTTACCAACCGTTCACCCGAAAAAACAGAAAACTGAGCGCCTAAACTCGTCTCCGCGCCAGCCTCAGCGACTCCTCTTAAGCTTATTGCACTGCATCTACAGGGTAGTACTCACCATCTTGTTAGCGCATTGTATCTAGGCCCTACCACATTTGGAATAAGTTCACTTACACATGCACATTTCTGCAAAATATAATTTTGCTCTGGTTGTCACTTGTCAGATCTCAAAATGCAAGTGCAAAGATTAGTTGTAGGCCTAGTTGGTGTGTTTCTACGCTATAACGCAACACATACACGCACACTCGCACAGACACACACACACACACAAACATACTGTTGCAAGACCATTCTATTCCTACTAAAATATGTAGGGCCTAGTACTTAAGATAGAAATTAAAAAAGTGCCTACACCGGGGATCGAACCCAAGATTTTTTCATTTCTTTCTAAAGTACTAACATAACAGCGTCGTAGTGGCCTTTTTTTTGGCCAATTTTTGTGGCCAATATGGTTTAATATAGGCCCTACTCGTTTTTTTAGTTATACTTTTGTAATATTATTGTAAAGCATCGATACCTCTTGAATCCCTACTAGTGATGCACAGCAATCGATCGATAATGTCGATAAAAATGCTGAAAAGTTTTCCAACAACAGTCATGTAGGCCCTGCATAAGATTGGATAGGTCTAGATCAAAAGGGCAACACCAAATTTTCCAGTCAGAAATAATATGAGATCTTTGATCCTTTGTGGTCTCAAATGTCAATTATTTATTCATTATCTATCAAATGATACAGTAGCAGTGATATGGCGGTAAGCGCTGGAAATTTAAGATGATATGACACACTTTGGATCAATGTGTTATCAATCATAACATATGTAGGCCTAATTCTTGTACCTTTCCCCCCACTGAAACATGTTTATTCGTGTTCCCAGTTTAAGTAAAAATGTAATTAAAGGGGCTAAAAACCCCAAAAATTATTTTTTACCACGTGATCTATACATTACTACACTTAAATAACCGTTTAAAAAATTAGCCCCTATATCTTGTAACTGTGATTTTACACGAATTTTTTTAATTTTTTGATCCAGAAATTGGCAAAAATTGGTGTTTTGGAAAATTTCCTAAATTGGCTTGTTCACTGCGACTTTTACTCACCACGCTGCGCTATTGTACTAACCCCCCACCGCCGTCTGAATGCATGTAAACTTTGTAAAGGCGGATGTAGACGGCGGTGATAGCCCAACTTTCGGGTGTCATGGCTGCTCATAGCTGTTAGCAGCCTACTGTTACTGCTGTCAGTTTGCATAGTTTTTTTTTTTGAAGCAAAATGCCCAAATTGCTGTGTGTATTCGTGTAAGGAGAAAGGAGGGCATACTGTCGTGTTTATTACTACAAATAAATACAATCACATAATATACTGACATGTGTCTTTATTCGGCCTCCTGCCTACGTAACCTCTCTCATGTCAACAAATCAACACTGGCTAGGCCTAAGCCTAGGCCAAAGATCCGCCGTATGCAAGTAGGGCCTAGGCCTATACTTGATAATTTATAATACCATGATATTGATATGCCTAGGTCTACATCTAATGCTGAAGAAAGCCTAGGCCCTAGTCCTTAGTAGCCTTATTCCAAGTAGGCCTCTAGTTTAACAACAATTGCAGAGCTGCTATACATAGTTATTTCATAC